>JADRCD010143167.1:0-11926 GCA_019843815.1 Montemys delectorum | reverse complement strand
GGCAACACTGGGAACAGCACTGGGTCCACAGACATTGCCTGCTTCCATCTTAATAATGACCACTTTAGGCATGGAACATATAATTAAGCTCCTGGCACAGAGCATCTCAGGGAAGGAAATTGCTAAGTAACCAGTCTGCAACCTACTTAATTAGCATAAACAAAAAATGCACCACTCAGAAGGGTCTTCCTGGGGCACCCACAGGCCCCTTTTCATTTGCAGCGTTTTGTGAGTAATTTTGTAAAGAGGAAGAGATAATGAAGATTATTACACTGCTGCCCTGTTAGCTGCATTTAGCCTTGGGATTGGAAAGAATGGGAAATTAGCAGATCACATTAGCCTTTTTGTCATAAGAATTCTGAAAGTCATCAATTGTTAAGTAGATTTGATTCAAGACATGAGACCCATTCTGCGGGTCCTTAATTATAAGAGGGCTCTTGTCCACCTCTTAGTGTGATGGCACGTGGGATAAAAAGAGTTTCTGACTAGACTCCATGAGGCAAAATCTTAATTTTATTTTTTACCTTAAAGAACATTTTGAAAACATTGATGACGCTTTGTTTGCATTTTTGGTAACACCCACTGTGTGTCTGATGTAAGTAGACGTAGTAGTTGCTTGCCTTTCATGAAGCTTATATTCTCAGGATTAGAAAGACCAGTAGCATTCAGAAGAATTATATATCAAGATAACAATGATTGATGTGTGGAAAGGGGGCTTTAAAATATTTAGAGGGTCTTAAATGGAGTTGATGTAAATTTATTTTATTTTAGTGAGCTTTCAGGCTGCGCAGTAGATAAATAACTTCAGGAGAATGAGTGACAGAGGGGGGAAGCCATCTGAAGTGTCATGTGGTCACCTGAGCAAGAGAAGATAGGACATATGAGCATATGACTTTAGTGATGCTAGAGAGAAGAGGAATGAGGGAGATGCAGGATGCATGGAGGATAGATGCAGCAGAATCAACAACGCAGTAGAAAGGCAGGCAGCACAACAATGATTCTGTTCCTAACAGCAGGCATTATGGTGAACCATGGGCCCATTGAACACAGTAAAAATTTAAAATTGTTAGCTCTATTAGACAATAATATTTCTACTTTTACTTTTTGTGCCTTCTACTTCACTGTGACGATGCACAGTACAATATGCATGCCTGGTGCCAATGGAGATGAGAAAGAAGAGGCATCAGATTCCTTGGGATGGGAGTTACATGCATTTGCCAGCTACCGTGTGAGTGCTAGGAATCATGAACAAGCGAGCCCCCAAGTCTTCTGGAAGTGCTTGTAACTACTCAGCCAGCCATTGTTGATCAGACCAGCAACTGGTCTTCTTAAACACACAAACAAAAAAATACCGGTATATATATATATATATATCAACTGTCTACAATAGTGTGTTTGCAAAAAGCCCAGTGACCCAGGCCTTGCTTCACGGAGAAAATGCACATTAAAGCATGGACGGTAATGAAATTACACATACAGACTTATAAATGGGGATCTAGAGGGAAAATAGCTTGGTTTTCTGGGGAAGAGAGGACATGAGTCTCTTAGAGGAGGCTGGGAGAGTGTAGAAAAAGGCTTTTCCAGCAATGTAGTTCTAAATGGTAACAGTTAAGTAGAAGGAAATATGCAGTATATGCTAGTCTTATGGCTGAAAAGGGCAGGGTGTAAAGAGGTTTTCTATACTTTTAAAATTAGTATTATTTAGATTTTGAGTTGCATGGTAGAGGTAAAGGTTCTTGTGAGACCCTTTGCCCTCTTTCATCAAAAGAAAGGAAGTGGAAAAAAACTGTTCAGTAGAAACTCTCTACAGAAGAAAAGCATAAAGGACCAAGGACCGGGACCCAAAATAAGAAAAGCTACAGTATTTCACCTACACTTAGTTCTTGTTTGCATGGGAACATGGGGTGCATTTATAGAGGAAACCACATGTAGTCAACCTTCAGACACAGTGGAAACATCCACTCATAGTCTCTAGCCTTTCTCTTATCCATTGCTCAAGGGAAGGAGCCTCCCCTACCCTCTCTCTTATTCCTTCTTTTTTCTCTTTGATTCCTTGCAAAACAAACAAACACCCCAAAAGTAACTTCAAGGGTGGTTTGGTTTGTTGTTGCTACCTCAATATACTTATCTGAAAAAAAATAGAGCTTTAAGAGTCTAGTAGTTCTCAATAGTAAAGTGTAACAAGTAGAGGGCATATAAATATCTCTTGAGTGGAAGATTGTGAAAGGATTGTTTTCAGATGTGAAACTGTCCCCTTTTTCTTTCTTCAGTTTGAAGTGCTTAAAGTATAATGTGTGAATGTCAGGATCCAAGTTCAATGACAATCCAAAGAAAGCTAGTAGGGCCGGGAACCCATCCATTTCTGCAGCAGTCTTGGTTAAATCTTATATCCAATTTTGTTGAAAGAAGTGGCTCAACATCAAAGATTCTCATTACACTGCATGTGGAAATGCTTTATGTTCATGAACTCTGTATAAAGTTAGCTTCCCTTCAAAGATCAAATAAGAGACGTGAATGTGATAGGCAGATATGAAATGAGTGCTTGTTTTATTTCTGATCCAATCAGAAGTCTATTGATACTATCTTTTTTCTTTGAAATACAAATTAAAGTTTAAAAGTAAAAGAGCAGGGTGTGATGGGGGATGGGAGGGAGGGAAGAAAGGATGCAGTGAAGACAAAGACAAATAAATAGATGAATATAAGCATGAGAAGACCTGAGAAATTTCTAGTGGAATAAAGGAGATCTGCTAAGGTTCTGGGGTTTATAAGAAATCATGGATTCTAGCGTTCAAAGTCATGGAGTACAGAGAGTGAGAGGAAGGACATAGAAGCAGGACCTCAAAACGCTAATGCTTCATGTGCAGGGCTAGGAAACCTGCCCTGTGTCCCTTACATGTGTTGCATGCAGTAGAAACCTATATATTGAATCCAACTGTTTATTTTTCCAAATGTTATTGAGTTGTTACCATGTCACAAAATATTTGTTTTATAATAATATAGTAATAATGGGATGTGGGGACACAAATGAGAGCTGATTTATGCTGGACTTCACTGAGCACCCATTTAAGACTTTATTCTGTAAAACTTATCTAGCTCCTGAAGTATGAGAAGGTTACTCTGGCCCCACAGTAGAGCAGGGCTTGGAATAGACCAGCCATATATGTTGAAAGTTCCATGATAATGAAACTAATGGAATGGGATAGCTGGGTGTGGCTAGTCCTTTTACATCAATGCAGGATTTTATCACCTGCAAAATTAACACTGAAAATCAGAAAAATAAAGTTTCCAACAAATTACAGAAAAAAAATCATGATTTCAGAAGAGTATGCTTTTGCATCAGGCTATGTTCTTAGCTATCAGATGTAGTTTATAAGCTGTGGATTAGATACACTTACAGGTAAAAATAGAATAAAGAAGACATTGTGCCTTTGTACTTATTTATGTGGTGGGTGTGGTGGGTGTGCTTTTGCAGGTATGTGTAAAGGACAGAGGACAACTTTGGGTATTACTTTTCAGGTACCATTCACCTTGAATTTTTAAAATAAGATCTCTTCACTGATCGGAAGCTCACAATTTTACTTAGGCAGGACCTAGTGAGCCCCAGGATCCTGTTTTCTCTCTACCTCGCCAATGCCAGATTTAAAAGCACATATCACTATGCCAGGCTTATTTACATGGGTTCTAAAAATTCATCTCAAGTTCAACAGGTGAAGAAGCCACTCTCCAAGTGGCTGAATTTATCAATTTATAAATTCTCCAATTTATCTGAATTGGGTGTTTGGGCATCTCTGCGGTTGTCAAGCTGGTGCAGAAGACAATCATAGTCTTAATAGCTCGCTAACCAAATGGAATGGAATTGTGGCTCCCCAGATTATTTAAGCATGAACAAAGACTGGGTTTTGACTTCCTGTCCATCCCTAAAAGTCATAATTTTCCTCTGAGACCTGTTGAATCCTGGGGTACTATTGGTACATTGGACTGAAGATTTAAAGATCCTTTCCAGGTTGGAGTGGAAAAAATGAATGCAGATGGCAAACAGGGGAATGCGAGTGGGAAGGAGGCTGACTAAGAGATGAAATGGCTAGCTGGATCTTCAAGGAGCTCTCACCTTTGTGATCAGAGAGAGGAAGGTGGACCTTTGCTGGCATGAAGTAGGGCTAGAGAGCCTGGAAGACAGTAGTGGAGTGAGGCCATATGAGCAGAGAGGGGATATTAATAGGGTAACAGCAGGCATAATGAGCAGAGAAAAATCTGCTTGGTCAGCATCAAACCAATTAATTACAGTTTCAATGAGAACAGGTGCAAGTTGGATTGGAATATTTATCTTAGGTGTGAGCTTTCTGCTCCCTTTCATAAGCTCATATATTAAAAAATATATAGGTAATGAATGACAAATGCAAAGCTTCAGACCTGACTTCAGACAGCTTTAATTCAAGTCTAGTGACCAGTTACCTCACCTATGACTTTAGGCAAGTTGTTTTTTTTGTGGAGGGTCCTAGTCAGGCATTTGTGAAGAAAATTTCCTAAAATAATTACTTTCTAAAGTTATTGTTTAAAAACCTATGTATGGCATACAGTAATATTATTGCAGTGCTTTACACAGGGGAAAGAATATTATCAAATTTTCTGCCTTTTTCCAAATTTTCTGTCACAGGGTTTTAGTATCCTTTTAACCTAGGAGCACCCAGAATAAGCAGCTTTGTTTTATTTCACTTCAGTTCTTTGAGACAAGGTCACTGCCTTGGTTGGCCTTAAACTCCCAATGTAGCCAAGGAGGACCTTGAACCTCTGATGCTCCTACTTCTCTATCCTGACTGCTAGCTTTTTAGGCATGCTCCATCATTCTCAGTTTTGGTGATGTTCTTGATCAAGCCCAGGGCCTGATGCATTCTAGAAAATCACTTTATCGCCTTTGCTGTATCCCTAGTCCCATAAATGTGATTAAATAGATCTTTGAAAATGCAGACTGTATTATTTGTGAGAAAATGTTCCTGACCAAGTGCCCATACAGGTTTTTGAATTACATGCCTGCAGATTTTACATACTAACGAATGGCATGATATTATTGTCCCTAGGTTTGTTCAGAATTCCATAACTTTGAGAATAATTGAAACATTGATTCGTTTTGCTGTCTGGCCATCCCTGTTACTGTTGTGGAAATTGCTACACTGTCAATTTTGATTTCCTCATCTTGGTTGGCATTTACTATGCAATTAGGCCTCATTTTTAAAGATGCCCTAGACATTACCTTTCTCACCTGTGAAAGCTCCCAAAGTCTGCAAGATTGCTTTATAAAATCCAAACTGACTTCTATACAAAATGTAATGGTGGGTATTTTTTCCATGACGTGTGGAGAATGTGTGAAGCTCTAAAGCATTGCTCAATTAACAAGGCCTGATTTGAAGATGTCTGGAGTGAGAATTCTGGTTTCTTTAAAAACACAGAAATATTATAAGAATGTTTTTATTTTAATCCCAGATGTGGGATATAGGGCTGCTTCAGATTATCCACAACATCTGACTATGATCTGCCTCATCCTCTAGCAGGGGCATGTTTATTTTTTTTCAGCAGCAGGTAGTTTCTGTGAATGTGTGACATTTGAACTTCTGGGGACTTTCAGAGGGCATGTAAGTGCTGGGGCCTCAAGCGAGGGATTTGGTATTGTTTGGTGGTGGGTTGCTGTTGATTGATTGCTATTGGTTGCTGTAGTCATGCACAACAAGAAAAGAAGAAATCAGATATCCTGACAGCAAAGTTTAAACTTGTTCCAAGGAACTCAGTGCTCCCATCAGCAGGAAGTAGTCTAAAGATAAAGTTGCCCCTTTCCTACCCCAGAATTTGAGGATTTCTCTCTCCCCTCCTCTCTCTCTCTCTCTCTCTCTCTCTCTCTCTCTCTCTCTCTCTCTCTCTCTCTCTCTCTCTCTATCGCTCTCTGTCTCTCTCCTTCTCCTACCTACTGTTAGGGAATTGAATGGGTGGAAGAAGAGAGGTGAAGAAGGGTGAAAGAAAAAGAATCTCACCAAGTATCCAAAGTCTGGCTACAGGTCTTACAACCCATTGCTTAAGACTTCAACCAATGTGCTCCCTTCCCGCCCCCCCCCCCAACCTCTGCAGTAATGCCAGAGGCAGGGGATCATGGCAGGGACTTCTTGGACTAGGGTCAGAAAACAACCCCCTTCCCCACTATGAGACCCTAGATCAAGCTCATGCTACTCCAGTCCATTTAGCTCTGGAAATATAAAGAAAAACAAGAAAAAGAAAGAGGGCTGGAGGATTGCTTAGCAGTTAAGAGCACCCACCACTCTTTCAACTGACCCTAGTCTGATTTCAAGCACCTCCATGAGGCAGCAAACAACCACTTGTAACTCTAGCTCTACAGGATGATACCCTCTCCTGCCTTCCATGGGCACCTGTGCTCTCATGGACACATACGTAGATACCATATCTTCATGGGATTGAAAAGAATCTTATAAATTAATTTGAAAACAAATTAAAAATAAAAAATAGGTTTGGGGAAATATTGCTTTGTCTGTTTCACTCAACAGCTTTCCACTCGTGTAACAAAGGTCCTCACACTGCAGGCAGGTCTGGAGCAAGCTTTACCATTTGTTTACAGATTATTGACTGCCTGACAGGGACCTGAAGGCTGGGAGTTAGCAATCAGGGAAAATTAAAACTGTTTTGTTTGAAGTCGATGCCAATTAGAAAATGAATCCAGACAGAAAATAAAGCATATCTGAAATGACTGTATAAGTCAATGGGGAAGTCAGAGTAATAAAGACACAACTAAGTATCGTGCTGGTCTTTTTATAGGCACTTAAGCAAGGGCTTGGAAATGGGCTCTGCTCTTCAGAGGGTTGAATGATTTCTTTTACTTGAGTTTATTGAATTTACTGCGATTCTGTGCTTTGCCAGCTTACTCTTATCTTCGGAAACTTAGGTTAAATGTTATTAAAATATAAACACATTTTCCATTAATAAAATTTTAGTAGAGATTAGAGAAGCAAATAGCTAAAGGATCTGTTCATTAAAAAGAAAAAACGGCTTCCAAATAGTAAAGTAGCCCATGTTGTTTGTTTGTGCAGTTTTTATTTATGTAATACAGGTACCAAGGTTTCAGATAGAACGCTCTTTTTTTATTTATTTTTATTAGTTATTTTCTTTATTTACATTTCAAATGATATCTTCTTTCCTGGTTTCCACCTCTGAAAAGAGAAAAAACAAAAAACAAAAAAATCCTCTTCCCTTCCCCCTCCCCCTGCTCACCAACCTACTCTCTCCCACTTCCTGGCCCTGGCATTCCCTACACTGGGGCATAGAACCTTCAAAGGCCTCTCCTCTCATTGATGACCCACTTGGCCATCCTCTGATACATATGCTGCTGGAGCCATGAGTTCCACCATGTGTATTCTTTAGTTGGTGGTTTAGTTCCTGGGAACTCTGAGGCTACTAGTTAGTTCATATTGTTCATCCTAAGGGGCTGCAAACCCTTCAGCTCCTTGGGTCCTTTCTCTAGCTCCTTCATTGGGGACCCTTTCAGATTCTCTCTCTCTCTCTCTCTCTCTCTCTCTCTCTCTCTCTCTCTCTCTCTCTCTCTTACTTTCCCTATTTCTCCTAAAGCAAATTAGGAACTTCCAGGAATTCACATAACTATTTCCAGAAGGAATGTCCACCTCACTTACAAGCAAAGGAGAGTGACATTCAGATAGACTCTCAGATAATTCATCCTAAACCTTTCCATTTCCTCTAATATAATAGTTAATTGATTTACTCTTATTAATCTCCATACCCTTGAAATAGGATATATGCTCATAAATAAGGACACATGGAAAAATATAGATTTAGCCAGTTTTATATCTTTGCTTGAAATAAGTTTATATGATTTACATTAAATCCACTATGTTTTGGTGATAAACCATTTATTTTAGTTGACCTTTTGGGGTCTAGAGTTGTGGCTCAGTGTAGAACACTTGCCTAGTGTGTGCAAGACCCCATGTTGCATCCCCAGCACAGCAAAAGAAAAAAATAAAACATCTAACTAACCTTAGCTACTCTCTGCTGCTCCTCATGACTTGCGCCACAGACTCTGCTTAACCCCTCCTAGCAATAGAATCTTTATGTTGAAATGTGTGCTCAGTCATAAAGCTAATAACCTCATTTTACCCACAAAGCCCATGCTATAATGTTTCTTTCCAATATACAGCATTCATTTAAATAGTAATATTTACCAGCAGAATGATATGTGGAATGAACAAATAAGGTTAAGGATTCCCTCAAGCCACTGTGGGTCTCTTGAGACTTGGTATATTCCTTGCTCTCTTTCTCCTTGTTCTTTTTCTTTCTCTCTTCTTTTATATAAAAAATAAAAATTGTAATTTTCAAGAAGTTCAAAGACTAAATATGTATTGGTAAATGGAAAGACTTTTAGAATTTCACATGATTGGTTTTGGGATGCATGTGTGTTGTGCATAGTTTTCTTCACAAGAACCCCTAATGGCAGATGAAGGCAGTAGGGACCCCATGAGGCCACAGCTTAGCCGGAAGCAATCTGCCAGCAAGTAAGGGATGCCTTTGAAGTCTGGTATTTTTATCTTAAATATTCATGTGAAGTCTTATTTTAATAAAAAATCAGTTATTTTAGATTATATAATATCTAGTACAATTGACACTCCAGGAAGACTTTTCCTTTTTCCAGAGGCATTGACTGGACAGTCAATGAGGGTCTTGATGTTCTGAACTCTAGAAGCCCCACAAGACACTAACACAAAATGTGTCTTTAGGAAGTATTACTAGTTTTAAAGTATTTGTCAAAGTCCTGATACCCACTGTTTCAACTAGCATATTACTGTGATGAATTAAGACATAATTTGAGACATAATTTCTTACCTACCTCTGTCAAGGCTCTAAATTCATAAACAGAAGAAACCCATATAAGTGAGAGCTGTCCACTGCGAATGGGAGGAGCTCCATTGGAACAATGAAGACATAGGTCCTAGTTGGACAAACATCAGAAAGTAGAGTTAGTCTGTATGAAGAATCCACTCTGATGACAGCAAAAGGGACAGGGCCCAGATGACAAGGGCTGTGTGTCTCTCGGAGGTGAACTGGCACTTCCCGATCCCCTTCTGAGCATACAGTACACCCTGTGACCAAAACTGCAGATCCTCTAAACAAGTTCTGCTTCAGAGGTCCAAGACACACTTCTGACCTCTGTAGGCACCTGACAACACACAGACACACATGCATAGATGCAATGAAAACTAAAGTAGGTTTCTAAAAAAAAAAAAAAAAAAAAAAAAAAAAAAGAAAGAAAAATTAGAGGCTCTTCACTGTGACAAAATGTCGGTGCTAAGTAAGCTCAAAGGAGGGAAGATTTATTGTCGCTCATACTTTCAGGGGTTTCATTGCTTTAGGCCCATGGGAAGGCAGAACGTCATGACAGGAAACATATGCTATGACAGAGCTGTTAAGCTCAAGGTACTAGGGAACATCACATGGCGGACTGGGAGCACAGGGTGGACTGAAGTTGCTCAGCAAAATTTTGAATGCAAAGTAAACAGAAACAGGAAAATATACTTGGGTGTAGGAGAACACTGAAGATCCAAATTGTAACTGTGGGAAAAAGTTCAATTAAAAGTGTGAGGAAGGTGAACAGGTGTTTGTGTAAGCAATTGTAAGCCTGTGGGTGGGGTTTGATTGTGTGCCTCAACTAACATGCAAGCATCTTCCAGTATATAGGGCTGATTTAACATCACAAAATTCCTGCAATTATTTGGACATGTTCATGGTGTGTGTGTGTGTGTGTGTGTGTGTGTGTGTGTGTGTAATATATATTAAACCAGTTGATACATATGGTATTTTACTGATTTCTTTGACATTTGGATTCCTACTCACTAAATTCCAAGGATAGATCTGCAGGCTGATGGCAAGGCTGGCCTCTTTAACTCTAGCTGGTTCTTGCTGTGTGGCTTGTGCTACAAGCATGGCAGTGGTGAGAAGAATTGAATTCTGGGGCTTCTAGTTACCATTTTAGGTTGCCAGTTCATTATTGGAAGCAGATATATTGATAATAGAGGTATTTGCCAAATGAAATATTTTCTATGTGATTAAAATAGCTTTTCTATTTTTCCTCTGCCATAATTAAGAAAATAATATGGTTAATTAAATTCATGTATGCATGCTCTCAAAGGGAATGCAGTGACCTCCTTTTAATATCAAATTTTATCTTTACTCTGTAAATCACCAACTGCAGAAGTGAGATGAAAAAGGAAGCATTTGGTCCAGTGGATTTATTATTTTACTGTATGATGATGGTGTGTGTGATCACATGATGTACATATGTATGTACATGTATCAGAGAGGCAATTCTCACCTTGTATTTCAAGAGTTGAATTCAGGTCCTCAAGTGTATATCCTCAGGGAGAAAGCATCTTCTCTGGCCGAGCCATTTTACTGGCTCCCCTTGGACTGACTCATCACAATAGGAAATTGTTGGAAAGCTAAAAGCACCTGTTGGCAATTAATTTTTTTGTTTTTTTGTTTTTGTTTGTTTGTTTGTTTGTTTGATTTTTTGTTTTTCAAGACAGGGTTTCTCTGTGTAGCCCTGACTATCCTGGAACTAACTCTGTAGACCAGGCTGGCCCCAAACTCAGAAATCTGCCTGTCTTTGCCTCGCAAGTGCTAGGATCAAAGGTGTGCTCTACCCCTGCCCAGCTGGGAGTTAATTTCTTTATGAATAAATGAGCACTTATGAAAGTAAAATCTTAGGCCTTTCCTTGAAAAAATTGTAACTATCATATAGATATGATTATCAAGAAGTAAAGATTTACTATGACCACTTGACCCTAAATATTTAGTACTGCAAAATTTTGACCTAAGTATTTTTGTTTGAAAGAAATACTAGAGTCAAAAGTTAATGTTAACATTTGATTTCCGCAGATGTGTGGTATTCTGACCTCTGTAAAGTTTACACAGGAATGAATTAGTCATGGAGAAAATAGTGTTTCAAACTAAGAAACTGGACAAGAGAGGATAAGATGGCTCTCCTGGTAAAGGTTCTTGCCAACAAGCCTGATTAGCTGAATTTGATCCCGAGAATCCACATGACAGAAGAAGGGCATGTGCACATCTACCCACACCACCATGACATCTATGCACACACACACACACACACACACACACATACACACATACCAAACAAAGGTAAAAATAAATTTTATAAAAATTAAAATTTTATATTACTTGGTAGAATATTAATGAAATTAAATTGATTTAATTTATAAATTTATAGTTAATTTTTAAAATATCTTTCTCAATGTCTTTGCTGACACAAGAAATCAAATGCATGAATCAAGTATGGGAGGGCTGCTTTTGCTTATAAGGAAGGCAGTCCTTGGCAGTCCTCTTCTATAAATACATCATAATCAAACGCGCATGCTGTAGAATATGGTGGATTCTTCCCCACTCATCCCTCTCTGACCCCTCCCTCATTGCCTGCAAAGTAAACTGAGCTCGCTAAGTAGGATGGTGGCTGGAGCAGGCTTTGCAAGAGGGAGAAAGCTCATGTGTCGACCATAACTCATTCTCAAACAGAACTCCAACATCCTGACACAAGAGCTTCACTTCTGGAAACTTTTAACTTCAAGCCCATATTGAAAAGAAAGAAGAAAGCATTACAAAGTTTTAGAGGTGTCCCCTGCTCCAACGGAGAAGAATCAAAAATCCCACTTGTCTCATGATTTTCAATTTAGATAAGTCTCATAGAGGCACACAAATCTGCCTAAGAGAGAGGGCGTGGGCAAAAGAGCTTACTTTTTTATCTGGTCCATATGAAGAAAGCACAGACATTTAGTTCCTAAGCCAGGAATGTCTTAGCTTCTCTCTCTCTCAAAATAAATAAATAAATAAATAAATAAATAAATAAATA
>JADRCD010143158.1:0-12693 GCA_019843815.1 Montemys delectorum | reverse complement strand
CAGAAAAAAAAAAAAAAAAAAAAAAAAAGGTGGGGGAGGCAGGGAAGAAGGAGAAGGGAGAGATAGGAGGAGGAAGGAAAGAGGGAAGAAGGGAGAAGGGAGAGACAGAGATATCGAGGATCCATTAGTGCCTCCCTTGGGAACTCGTGAAAAGATTCAATAGTGCTGGCCCAGCCTAGAATTCAAATACATTTAAGAGAACCCTAGGCATTTCTTGAATATTTTAAAGTTGGAGACACTAGGAAGTGTGTTGGTGGTTGTGTTCTGATTTATTGGTTTCTTATAATTATATATTTTGTTATGTAACATGAAAACCTGCTGTTTTCTTTGAAATTGAATATTTTGTACTTTTATTTACTTAATTTTAAAAATATGTCACAGGTTCAGCCACAAATTATCAGTTGTCAAAATGTTCTCTCAAGGCCAAAGAGAGGACTCAATGGGCAAAGTACTTGCTGGGTAGACCTGGCAACAAGAGTTTGGTTCCTGGAACCCACTTGTTAGAAGGGGAAAACAGACTCATTGCAGTATCCCCAGACCTCTACACATGAACCTTTACACAGCCAGACCACGTGTGTATACATACATACAAACAAACAAACAAACAAACAAATATTGTCATTTTAAAAGCCTACTTCACAGCCAAGAGTAGTGGCTCTCGCATCTGTAATCCCAGCACTAGGGAGTCTGAGGCAGGAGAATCACCACAGTTCAAAGCCTTCTGTGCAACTAGCAAATGCCCTTGGTCCTAGTAGACAAGCACTGGCCTCCCGGGAGTCAGTAGTGTGAGCCAGAATGGTACAGAGGGAGAGGTGCCCACTGGATGCGTTCTCACATCCAGTTCCAACACTGCACAGGGTGCAGAGGCAGGGCTGAAGTGGGGACCACGTAGGCGAGCAGCAGGAATTCCTCAAGCCCCCCCCCCCCCCCGGTGTGCTGCTGTAGTAAGACACCAGTGGGAAGCATGGCATTTAACATTAACATTAAGCATTAACAGTGCCCAAGCTCAGCGCAATCGGAAGGGCAGCAGGACCACAGCTGCTGCAGCTACAAGGAGACTTGAGAGCAAGTTCCGATCTGGTTCTTTTTTTTTTTTTTTAAAGATTTATTTTATTTATTTTATGTGTATGAGTACACTGTAGCTGTACAGATGGCCGTGAGCTATCATGTGTGTGGTTGCTGGGAATTGAACTCAGGACCTCTGCTGGCTCTGCTTGCTCCGGCCTGGCGTAATTCACTGTAGCTGTCTTCAGACACAGAAGAGGGCGTCAGATCTCATTACAGATGGTTGTGAGCCACCATGTGGTTGCTGGGATACGAACTCACGACTTTCAGAAGAGCAGTCAGTGCTCTTACCCACTGAGCCATCTCATCAGCCCCCTGATCTGGTTCTTGGAGGCACGACCTTCTGCCCCTGCCAATAGCGAGTATATACAGCAGAACATCAAGTGGGCTTGGGTTGGCTACTCTGACGACCAAGTTGGATTCAGAAAGCAAATAGATACTCTCCATGACAGTGCAGTGTAATGCCCGTGGGGTCCCAGTGATGGGGTGTGCCAAGGATTCGGACTCCTAAGGCGGTCTAAATTGAAACAGTACCTCCGCCCCCTTCAAGATGGCTCCTGGTCCTGGCACCTTGTGTTTACTTGAAGATGACAGTAAATCCTTCTCCAAAGTCAGGTTACTGTGCAGCTTGCACCCAAGTGTCCTACCACCCCAAGGGTAGCACCCATGTTGGTTAGGTCCTGTCTCCAGAGCTAGGCAGTGGGTGTTGGACCATTTTCTCTGTGGCTCCAGATCACTAAATCTAGCAAGGTTTCCGTGTCTCTCTGGGGTCCAGTGTTCCCCAATGATCAACCACCTCACAATGTGGCAACATACCCAATACTCTGACTTTGCAGAGGTGAGAGCTGCATGTGTCTGTCAACCATGTTGCTTTCTGATCTTTTGTAGTATGAGAGATTAAGAGTTAATATTACAGCTAGGAGCCAGACAGTCTCAAAAGTCATTTTCACATACATTCACTTGTCCTATTGTACAGAACCATAATGTTACTTTAGGACCTGAACTGTGCTTGTCTCACTAAACACCATGTTTACAGACACACAAGAAAAACAGGGGTAAGAAAACACTGACCTGCGCTGGAGAGATGGCTCAGCGGTTAGAAGCACTGACTGCTCTTCCAGAGGTCCTGAGTTCAATTTCCAGCAACCACATGGTGGCTCATAACCATCTGTAGTAGGGTCCTATGCCTTCTTCTGGTGTGTCTGAAGACAGCTACAGGGTACTCATATACATAAAATAAATAAATTATATATATATATATACAGAGACAGAGACAGAGACAGAGGAAAAAACTGAGCATACTCTAGCATGCTCCTCTTAGACTTTGGTGCTGGTAATGAAATGCAGGCTTGCACACAATGCTAAGCTCCTACCGCCCCACAGAAGTGCTGTTTCAAAGAACCTTCACAGGCTGGCACAAGGGGGAGGGGGTGTTTTCCCCCTCCTCCTTTTCAATCTTGGTCATAGAACAGAAGGTACAGAATTATTTAGAGGCCCATGAAGGAGGTGTTGAGGGTGTCACGTGCCTGTGATCCTAGCCCTGGGGAGGCTGGGGAGGAGGGAGGGGAGAACGGTGATTTTAAGGCCTGCATGGACTGCACAGTAGATCCTATAATGATGGCTACTGCACTGCCTGTGAGAGCTCTTCACAGGAACACACTGTGCAGGCGGAAAGCAGTGAGCTGTGTTCGCTCCCAATCCAGGCTAATCACTGGCAGGTGGGATCAATGGGTTTGCTTTCTTTAGGGAGCCTTCCTTTAGCGAACCTAGGGGGAAAGTACGCCCCCAGTGCGGGACGCCGCTAATAAAGGCCAATTCTCACTAAACCACCAGATTTCATCTCATTTTGTGAAAATTTTCTCTTCCTAAAAACCCAGATCTTAGCAAAATTTAAAGTAAATACAATAAACAAACCCTGTACTTAGAGTCATCCCTATCTGTGGTTTCAGTTTCGAGAGGTCAGCCACTCTGAAACACAGCACAGCAGGACACCCTGAGGTCAGAGAAGGCTCTGTGGGTAAAGGCACTGGCCGCCATCAAGACGGACAACCTGAGTTTGCTCCCAACATATGGTTGAAGGAGGGAACCGAATTGTCCTCTGACCTCCACTATGATGTATATGCCCACAGATATCACACACACACACACACATACACACACACACACACACACACACACCCTAAATGTAATAAAACAACCTATTAAAGGTATTTTGAGAGACCACATAAACACAATCTTTATTTGAGTATATGTTGTAATTCTTCTAATTCTCACTTTGTCCAGTCAGTAGCCTTTGTCGCAGATGCGCACACACAGGAAAGAACAGTTCATACAGAGTTCAGTGCTTTTTCCAGGTTCAGGCAGCCACGGGAGTCTAGGAACACGTAAGGAGGGACTGGGCAATTCTACTCACATCTGAAGACAGGCAGTAACTTACGTAAAGGCCGTGGCTGTTTTCTGCAGGTGTGGATGGAGGGCTCGTCCCCCAAACAGCTGCAAGGCCAGTCCAAACGACGATGTGAGGAAGTAATTGCTGCACGAACTCTTTGGGACATTTAAAGTTTACCAAGAATTCTGGAACTTTTTATATGCCTTTGAAATACCACTGGGAGACAAATAACGGCTTTGTTTCCAGCCAGACACAGACTGAGCTCATTTTTCTACACTCTTAAGTCGTAACACTATTTTATTTGGGAAAGACAGGCAGGCAGAAGTCAATTCATGAGTTCTCCCACTAACAACTGCAGCAAGCATCGAGGAGTTTCCCGCATGCGCTATGGTGAAAGTTGTGGGGTTGATGCAGCAAAATTACTTCTGGAGTTTATGTCAATGCAACAGCGTTTCCACCAACATGATCTCTAAATAACTGTGAGCAACATTCCTACCTGCCATCCCTTCACATAAAGTATTTTGTATATTAACATTCTGCTCCTATGTGTTACACTATAGACGTTATTTTTCAGTCTGCCAACAAGAAAAACATGCTTTTACTTGTGAGGACCTAAATATTTTTAATTTTTAAAGCCTAACAATTGATTTTCTCCAAACAATAGTTCTTATTTTCTAAAAAAAAAAAAAAAATTCCCCCTAAGTCATGTGATGCCTAATGACTATTTCTATCCCCAGGAAAAGTAACACGGTGACCCATATGATGTTAAGACCATATTATGTGCCATTTATATGATCTTAGTCATCTGAAGAATTGTTGTCTATTTGTCTTGAAAGTAACTCCTGTTGTTTAACTTTGGTAGACAACTCTCTTAGTCTACTTCAGACTAATTTGAAGGCTGGAAAACTGACGTGTGGGGCAAAGTGCACATTTTGAGACCCAAACCTCTGCCGAGGGCAGTCACTTAAACTTTACTCTATCTGTCAAAACAAAACCTAAAACTGAAGCTTTTTTAAGGGAATGCTAATAATTACGAATTGTAAAGTAAGGAGACCTCTTCAGGTTGGTCATAAAAACAGAAAAGTTTAACGCAGCTGCAGCTGGACCGACAACAGGTGTTAACCGTTCACTTGCCCAGAACTGCTCTGAGAGCCGGACGTCATCAGTGCACGATGTGCTGCTGACAGGAACAAGAAGGCACATGTGTGCTAGCCATGGGGCACAAGCATTCGATGAGTAGCAGCTGGGGTGGAGGACCTGAGAGTCATCCTGGGCTCTGTGGGATTGTGTTTTTAAAAGGTGGTGTCTGTAATGGGAGGTGGAGATGTCTTGGGAGGTGCCTTGAATTGGTTTTTAAAGAGTTTGGGGAGAAGAGGACTAAGGCAACGAGTTACCCAGCTTTAAGGTAAAACTTGAACGGCTGACATTTTAGCATCTCAGATGAGGAGCAGGTGAGACGGTGTCACTGTTTAGTGGAGAACTGGAGTTGATCCTGGGTTCAAGTCTTACTCGCTCGCATTGATTTCTGAAGGGTCACTTGGAAGCTCACTCGTGAGAACGGCACCCCCAGCCTCGGCAGGTGGTCTTGTTTCACGGGTCACAGGTGGTGTCTATGACCCTCTCTTGGCCTCTTTCTCAAAAGCACTATGCATGTTCTAGCCACACAATAACATTTCCATATATATGTATATACACAGATACATTAAAGCACAGAACTGTATAAACTCATACACCGCATGAAGCACAACCACAAAGGTTCCCTAACTGTAAGTACAAAAAGACGCATGCAGAGTGAGCCCTGCAGAGTACAGGGCCTACAGAGAGAGATTCCCAATCCTGGTGTGTATTTCCTGGAATATAGTGACATATCTTCCCACTCAACAAAATATTTTAAACATTTTAGGTACTGCCCACTCTGTTAGATTTAAATAAAAATGTTCTCTACATCTACGACAATAAAAGCAAAACAGCTTACAACACATTCCATTTTTAATACATCAGAAAGTTTCCAAGACAACATTATCCAACGACTGCGCCACTGTCCCTCGAATAACACGGACCTCTAAGGGGGTGTGTGGGGGAGGGGCATCCAGTCAGGACTCAGGTGCTCTTCTTCTCATCGCCCAGCAAGTTCACCGTAGCTTTCTTGACTGTTGAGAGAAAAGAAAACTGTATCAAGAGCTATTATAATGTAAGCTCATCCCCCATGGCTACTAGGTAATGTGGTGACTAAGGCAAGCGACTCGTGCGCTGATGAGCACACACTGAGGCTTGTGGTCAAGGCTAAGAGGGCTTCCAGGAAATGGACAAGGCCCCTCTTTGGAGCCCAAATCCTAAGACATAAGCAGAATTCTTGCAGGTCATCTAGCCTCGAGGCTTGTATGACATCTTGTATGCCGGCCTCTTCCTAGACGGCATCCATGCCTCCTCCTGTTCCTCCTCCCTCCCCTCCTCCGTCACTTCTCTTTTCTTCTTGCTTAGCAATCTGAAGCTCCCGGCTTCACACTCATCACCAGCTTCTCTACCCATCCTGCCCAGAATGTCTGAGCCCCGGCCACTCCCCCTGTGGTACACTAGATGTCATGTCTGGTCTGCTTGTGGACATGGTTGTGGGCAGCAGCTCCCGCCCTTACCCTGTGATCTCTACTGACCATCCCTATTCACTTTCAAGCATGTGCTCTCTCTTCTAATGTATGAAGGCTCTCAGAGTCTCAAGACCCTGTGTCCTCCCCAGATAGCCTCCCGTTCCCTCAGGACACTGCTCCTGGTCTCTCAAATCTCTCCAATCAGGTGTTTGCTCCCATAAACTGTTTTCTTTGGATCACTACCTTCCTTGATGCTGAGTCTGACGGTCACCTCCTGGTCATCCTCTCACCTAACCCTCACAGCACGTGGTATGATAGACACCTCACTGGACAATACTCTCTGGCTTTCCTGCTACCCTAATCAGTTTCTCCGGGCTGGTGCAGCTGGCTGCCTTTCATCTCTTATACCCTCGGTGTAAACCTGCTTCCTGGGTCTCTCATCATCTGTATCCAGTGGCTATCTGACTGTTCCACAAAGGTCTCTATCTAATAGGCACTTCAGACATCCACCCAGGACCGGATGTTGTATTTTCTGCTATCCAGTTTTCCCACCTCAATGGCAAGTCTACCCTTTGAATTGTTCAGGCTATAAGTCCTGGCCTTGGCTTCTTTTTCTCTAAAACTCCTAGCCTAACTCATAAGCCTCCACCTTTTTTTTATTAGATATTTTCTTTATTTACATGTCATATGATATCTCCTTTCCCAGTTTCCCATCCGAAAAAAAAGAAAAAATAATAAAATTAAAATAAAAAAAAACAACAACAACAACAAAAACAAGAACAACAAAAAAAAAACCCTGTTCCCTCCCCCCTCCCCCTGCTCACCAACCCACCCTCTCCTGCTTCCTCGACCAGACATTCCCCTACACTGGAGCATAGAACCTTCACAGGGCCAAGGGCCTCTCCTCCCATTGATGACTGACTATGCCATCCTCTGCTACGTATGCAGCTGGAGCCATGGATCCCACCATGTATAGTCCTTGGTTGGTGGTTTAGTCCCTGGGAGCTCTGAGGGTACTAGTTAGTTCATATTGTTGTTCGTCTAAGGGGCTGCAAACCCTTCAGCTCCTTGGGTCCTTTCTCTAACTCCTTCATGGGGGACCCTATACTCAGTCCAATGGATGGCTGTGAGCCTCTACTTCTGTATTAGTCAGGCACTGTCAGAGCCTCTCAGGAGACAGCTATATCAGGCTGGATTGTCTTTCCTTCAGTCTCTGCTCCATAGTTTGTCTCTACAACTCCTTCCATGGGTATTTTGTTCCCCCTTTTAAGAAGGAATGAAGTATCTACACTTTGGTCTTCCTTCTTCTTGAGTTTCTTGTGGTTTGTGGATTGTACTTTGTGTATTCCTAGCTTCTGGGCTAATATCCACTTATCAGAGAGTGCATACCATGTGTGTTCTTTTGTGATTAGGTTACCTCACTCAGGATGATACTCTCCAGATCTATCCATTTCCCTAAGAATTTCATAAATTCATTGTTTTTAATAGCTGAGTAGTACTCCATTGTGTAAATGTACCACAGTTTCTGTATCCATTCCTCTGTTTAGGGACATCTGGGTTCTTTCCAGTTTCTGGCTATTATGAATAAGGCTGCTATGAACATGGTGGAGCATGTGCTTATTACATGTAGGAGCATCTTCTAGGCATATGCCCAGGAGTGGTATAGCTGGATCCTCAGGTAGTGTATGTCCAATTTCCGGAGGAACCGCCAAACTGATTTCCAGATTGGTTGTACCAGCTTGCAGTTCCACCAGCAATGAAGGAGTGTTCCTCTTTCTCCACAACCTCTCCAACATCTGCTGTCACCTGAGTTTTTGATCCTAGCTATTCTGACTGGTATGAGGTGGAATCTCAAAGCAATCAAGAGCCGGGCAGCACAAGCCTTCAGAGTTCAAGGCCAGCCTGGTTTACAGAGCGAGTTCCTGGACAGCCAGGGGCTACACAGAGAAACCTTGTCTCAAAAAATAAAATCAAATAAAACAAAAACAACAACAACAACAACAACAACAAAAAGCAACCAAGAATCTCATGCTTACTATTGCTACTTTATTGTCACTGCTACAAATCATGAGGCCACCATCTCTAGCCAGATCACAACATCTATGTTTCCTTCCTTCTTCAGTCCACATCCCCCCAACTCCTGAGTTGAGGACCGAACCCACCCAGGGCCTTGTGCTTGCTAGGCAAATGCTCTACCACTGAGCTAAATCCCCCTAATCCACTCCTCTTGCAGTGGCCAGAGTCACACTCTTCCGCTCAAACTTCTCCAGCAGCACAGTCTAAGCCAATGGCCTTCCCAGGGCCTGGGGGCGGCCCCTGACCTGCCCCGCCCACTGGCTGACCCTGCTCCTGCCATCCTTCTGTGTTTCTTTTATGACTTCCACCTCCAAGCTTTTTTTCACAAGCAGTTCCTGATGATCTTACACTGAGGTCTCCTCTGTTGATTTTTCAAGCCTGACTCAGAAAGCCCTCATGACAGCTGATCTTGATTTCAACTCACCAGAGAAGGAGGAGCCTCCGTTGTAGAGCTGCCTCCATCAGACTGGCCTTGGGCATGTCTTGGGGAATTTTCTTGATTGCTAATGGCAGGCCAACCTGAACTGGATATATAGACATCTAGCTAGCTGGTGCTCTTCTCTGCCTGCGGTGGAAAAAGTCACTTTTCTAACATGAGACTGAAGGCTGCACTGAATGTCACTGAGGAAGCAGTAGAGGAACTGGGGGAGGACAGGTGTCCAGTACGCCTGTTATCTGAGCCTAGGGCATAGCATCTTCTCCACACAGAGCACAAGCTGTCCCTAAGCCTCACCTTCTTTGCTGATGGCATCGGCAGTCTCTTTGGCTTTGTCCTTCACGTCCTTCACCACACTGTCTACCTGGGACTCGTGCTTCAGGAAGACAGGACGAATGATGCGCCTGTAGAGCAGCTCAGCCCCATTAGCTGGGCTGGGTGCCATGCACCACAACAGGAAGCCACACTGCAGGGAACAGAAGGCTGGTGAGAAGGAACCACGGCACAGCTCGCTGGGACTCCATGAATACCCTCCCGCATGCCGGGACAGCACTGTTTCCACTGGTACCCCAGTGTTGTCTAATGGCTAATATGAGGCTTTTTTTTTTTTTTTTTCAGATGGAAAAAGCACAACCAGTAGGGAAGCAGCCTGAGCTAGAGAGAGAGAGAGACTGTGTTTCAAGAGAAAGAGAAGAGGAGAAAGGGCCTGGGACCACAGCTCAGTTCTTACAGTGCTGGCCCAGCACACTCAACCTCCTGGGCTAAACCCACAGCATCACAGAAGCTAGGCATGGCGGACCAGCCCACAATCCCATCACTGCGTGGAATGAAGCCAGACATTCAAGGTCATCCGCAGCTACACAGGGAAGTGAAGACAACCAGGGATTGTGAGACCACGTCTAAAATAAATAGATAGGTAAATAAAACAAATAATGGGAAACAGGGAGAGAGGAAAATCAAGGGAACATAAATATGTCTCAATGGAACCCATTATGTTTTAAATTGTGTATTATATATTATTTGAAATATGAGGCATGCATGTGAGTGCAGGTACACACTTGAAGGTCAAGGGCTAACTTTCAGGAATCATTTCTCTCCCTCACTATAGGTTCTGGAAATCAAGTTGAGGGTGCAAGGCTTGCACAACAGTCACTGTTACGCACTACACCATCTTGTCTGACTGAAATCCTTTTTCTTAAAATAAGAACCTAATAATAAAAAAATAATGAAGAAGGGGCTGGGAGACATGAGCATCTGAGTTTAGATTCCAGCACGTGTAAAAGGCTGGGGGTGTGGCGGGGAACATACATACCCTGCACACACGTAATTAAAGTAAGGCAGAGCTCAGCATAGCAGTACTTGTAGCCCTAGCCACTCAGCTGCAGGCCGAGGACTACTTTAACATACAAGTTCAAGGCCAGCATGGGCAAAATTGTCAGGCACCATCTAGGAGAGACTAAGGCTAGCAGGTGACTTTCCTGGAGGTGGCCTACCATGGCTTACGATGGGTGAGCTCCGAGAGGCAAGGTCCCAAGAGACTTCAACTCAGGATTGCTTCTTGCAGCTGATATGCCTCTTCCTCAGATCAACATAGAAATGAACTTTCATGAATTAATGCTGCTTAGATGAACTAATGATTTTATAGACTTCCTCATTTGATTCAAATAATTTTAGGAAGAAAGTTTTAAGAGATGGTTTTAGTTGTTTTGCCAGAAAGATGTAATAAAGTTAGAATCAAGAATAAAATGTGCTCACTTCTCATAAAATAGTAGGTAAAGGCTGCATAATAAGGAATACAATGAGCTTCTGCAATTACACTAAAAAGAAAAATAGGCTTGGGACAAATTTGTGATCAAGGAAAAACATTCATTCTAGGTCAGATGAGGCCACAGGTATGCATTTTGATAAAATGAGGTCACATGAAACTGTTGCCTTGAGTGTATAATGAGCTTAACCTTTTTTTTTTTTTTTTTTTTTTTTTTTTTTTCCCCGAGACAGGGTTTCTCTGTATAGCCCTGGCTGTCCTGGAACTCTCTCTGTAGACCAGGCTGGTCTCGAACTCAGAAATCCACCTGCCTCTGCCTCCTGCCTCTGCCTCCCAAGTGCTGGGGTTAAAGGCATGCGCCACCACCGCCCGGCTATAATGAGCTTATCAAATGAAATACTGCTTTGAATTTAATGTCAATGTCCTTCTGTGACTCCCCTTTTGTGTAACATTTTATCTATAAGGTAATTTTCTAAAGAACTTTTGTCTAAGAAGATATAAGGCGGCCAGAGAGAATAAAGTGATGCATCTGAAGCTCTGCCTCATCCACCTACCAAATGTATGTATGATACATGTGTGTGTGTATGTGTGTGTGTGTGTGTGTATGTATGTCTGTTGTATATACATATATGTGTGGGTATGTGAATATGCATGTAAATATGCAAGAACACTGTGGAGTTGATGAGATAGGTGATTTGGTCTAAACAGAATATGTGTGTGTGTATGTGTGTGTATGTGTGTGTATGTGTGTGTGTGTATGTGTGTGTGTGTGCATGTGTGTGTATGTGTGTGTGTGTCTGTGCTTATTGCCTATGTAAAATATTTTCCTTCTTTTCGTCTCTTTTCTTCCTGGTTCACAAAGAGTTAATGAGTCCAAACCTCTTGTCTGGTCCTTGAGCCAGAGAAGAGGGAGCCCTAACAATTAAGCCTTCTTGTTTTCTAAGCCCCTGATGCTAACAGAGTTTACTATAAGAATTCAACAGCTTTTGGTCTTTATTAGCAAACAGTTACAGCAGAATCGCCAAAGATAAACTCTGGCCTCAGCACTGACTGCACACCCCATCACTGCCTTTCCTCCTAGCCCTTTCATGCCGGGCTGGACTCCAGCACAAAATATTGAAACTTCAAAGAAAGGAAAGGGGTATGTTTCTAGCTAGTATCTTTAAAAAAAAAAATGTAGGCTGTCTCATTTTCAGGAATAAATTATTCACAGACACATATATTCACATCAAAAGAAGGCACCAAGGTGAAATGCTAGTGGCTGGCCAGATTAAAAACCAAAAGGGCCTGTTTTATGAGCTTAGGCAAGTGAGCACGTCTGAGTCCTTTTTCTCTTCTGTAGGGTTTTAAGAAAATCATTTCTTTTTATTTTTAACATTTATTTACTTTATTGCACAAAAGCTTTGCCCACAAGTGCATATGTGCACTCTATGTGCATACAGTGCCCACAAAGGTCAGAAGAGGGCATTAGATTCCTCTGGAACTGGAGTGGTGGATGGCTCTGAGCCACCATGTGGGTGCTGGGAATTGAACCTGAGTCTTCTGCAAGAGCAGCCACTGCTCTTAGTCGCTGAGCCATCTCTCCAGCCCTGTGATCTGGGCTGTTATCAGGAGGACAACAGTATCATCTAAAGACACCACTATTGACGGACCCCTCTGAAATACCACCCACCTATCGAGGCAATCAAGTCAGGCTGATCCTCTCTTACGGATAAGGCAAGACTAACAGATAGGACCAGCTCAAACTTCTCTGGTTCTGTCTTCAATGTGATTACTCTATAGAATATACAGCCAGCTATCCACTTGGTACTTCCTGGCACTCTCTAGCTGTCTTGAGACAGTAAAATAATTACTGCTCTCTACCTCCATCCTCGGCACTTTCCACTTCTCATATTAAAAATAAGGTTAATTACTGCCCAACTCTCAAGGCAATACCTAGCTGCCAGCTCTCAGAGCTCCATCTTCATCTCTGGAACTATTTGTCACGCAGAGGTGACCGTGTTTGTTCTGAAGCCCCCCTTCGTGCTGACAGCTCTCCTGGAGACAACCACGGGAGCCCACTCTAACTGACAAATCAGATGAAGGGCACACACCCACTCTAAGGAGACTGATGCGCATCAGCACAGACACAATGAATCCATACCTGGCAACAAGCCAGGCAACTGTCGGTGGCTCAGTGCTATTACCATACAAGAGTAGGGCTAGAACTGATAGTCAGGGGACCATCGTGGTCAGAGTTTAAAGCTAATGCCAGAGAAAATGTGTTTCAAAGGCTGGAGATGTACTCAGTGATACAGTGCTTGCCTAAAATGTACCAGGCCCAGAGGTCAGTCTCCAGCAACACACACACACACACACACACACACACACACACACA
>JADRCD010143156.1:0-34886 GCA_019843815.1 Montemys delectorum | reverse complement strand
GGGGGTGCAAAATTTGCGGCTACCTTTCTTTACAAAGAGATAAACAAGCCAGAGGTACCATGAGCAGCACCACATCCACGCCTTAAGTGTGCAACATGGGCATCTTCCTCAGTGCTGGCAATGCCCTCCACGAAGGGCCGGATGGAGTCAGAGAACACTGGAGGGAACCACATGGTCAAGGATGATAGTATGAGCCCCAACATGAACGTGGCTTCCTCACGATTGGTATCAGGTCCGAGGAAACACCTGGTGAGATGTGATACAGAAAAGAGGTCCACCCTGTATTGGGTATCATTAAATAATGCAAACTCACTATGGGCACCCGCCCTCCAAGTCCCAGAGGGTAGCACTTCTCACAGCACTCCTGCACCTTCTTCACAGTGGGGCACTTTGGGAGGAGCCTTTGAGAGTGCATAGGACCCTGAGAATAAGTGGATCAAGTGGCTTAAGTCCCAATCAGAGAGACCCATGGTCTCTGGCCAACCTCTGGTTTATCGGCCCCAAAAAAGGGCCAAGAGGAAGGTGATTTTTGATTTGTCATGCAATGTTTACTAAGTCAAAAGTGGCAGAGCCATACCACAAGTTTTCAAAGCAGGTTGTCCTGGGGATACTGGGTAAAGTTGAGCTCACCTTCAAAGACTTCACTTCAGGGTATGGAATGGCTACAGATAACTCAACATAGGCTCACAATGTCCCAGTTCCCATTCTATTCTGTATCCTGAAGGTTAACTAACCAAGGGCTATTTAAACATTTAAACATTTAAACAGAATCTCCCAACAGTGTCTCTGGTCTTTCCAAAACTCAGAAATGTCCTAGGAAGTCACGTGAGGGTTAGCTTGGACACTGGGGTTAATGTGTGAAATATGCAATTGGATGAAGATACTGGTCACAGGTTCAGCCATCCAGAAACCCACCTTAGGAACAGTACTGGTTCATGAAGACCTCTGAGGCAGAGTTTGACACTAGAAGAGAGGAGAGCCGTGTATGACTCGTTTAGATGAATCGAATTCATCACGGCCAGCCTCTCTCCAAGTATCACACATGATCACTGGTGAAGAACACTGGCAAAGAACACATCGACTCTCTCAAAAAGGTGACTGCTTCCACTGTCCTGTGAAGAAGGGGTGGGACAGCATTGGGTAGTGGGCCGAGCCGAGTGACATACACCCACATTAATGCATGCTCACCCGAGGCACACTTACCTGAAGGGGGATGCCGATGCCATTGAATCTGGTTAGTCCTCCTGGTCCAGAGGGGGCTTCATTCCACAGTTTCCACGGAGAGAACATATTCTGGAAGCTCCTGTGGTAGTGTGGTGATGTCAGGACAACCATGACTACTTCTCAAGGTGGATATCATCTCACAGACTCTCCTGTAGAGACAGGATATTGAGGTTAGACAACCCAGGAGACAGATCCATCAGATAAGTAAATTAGGGCACATGCTTAGTAAAGTACAATTCATCACACACCCAGGAGAGAAGGGACTTCAGGTCCCTCATGGGAAGTCATGTCAACATCATGTCCACATCTGAAGTCAACATTTCAAGTAGGCTGTAAAGTGATGCAGCGGCTACCACGGATGCCTCATGGCATCTTATGTAAACATACACCCCTAAGACCACAGTTCATCCTGGTCCACTGAGCAGGCACAGCCATCAAGTCCATTGACATATCCCCAAACTTGGCAGGATCTCTGGAAAGTCTTCTTTTCGGTGGAATTGATGCTGAGGGTTGGTGACTAGGTGGCCCACAGGGTGAACAGAGTGCACGCCCCTCTGGTCAACCAGTCACACACCCTGAATGGTGCTGGCACCAACATCTCTTCTGGAAGATGACCTCTTTTCAAAGTCTTGTAGGCTGATACTGGGGGCAAAGCCACAGTGGCGGCCCACTGATGAGAGGCCTACAGATGGGTCAGATGCTCAGGTAACCCGACCAGGTGACTTACAGCTAGCTCAAGCATACTGTCCGTGGCCAAACATCCATACTTGGCTTCTCTACCAGCTTGACTGAACCACCATCTTTCTGCAAGTTGCCATCATGTCCAGGAAATCCTTAGAGGTAGCATTTGGTACTGAAAAAAGTGTTGTCCGTGAATGATTCGTCACAAGTAAAGCGAATCCACCACGAACAACTTCTCTTCAAGTACCACAGAAAAGCAGAGACAAGACAGACAAAGGGCCCCTTCCATTTCTCCAAGGGCTATGGTTTCCAACCACCAACCTGCAGGCAGATTGGATGCTGAGTGTTAGTGAGGTGGGGGACAAGTGCTCTAGAGACACACTGGAGTGGGGGCAGGGGTGGCCACTCACCTCCCTTGCAATGATGCTCACATTGTCCCCTTTCTCTGTCTTCCTTAGTTCTAGAGTTCCCACTGGAAGGTTTTCAAGATGACAAGGGGAGCCCACTTGCTGTAGGTCAGGAGTCCTCTGCAGGTATATAGACCCTGGGGTATGTGAATGGGGACTTGGATTTCTCAGTGGTGCACATATAGTTAGCCACCAGCCACATCAAGGTCCTGAGGGGACTATAAATGTCCCACTGCAGAAAAGCCCAACCAAGGCTACTAGCTTCCTCATATGGATCAAGAGAAGGTTCCCTGAGCTCTTGATGATCCCAGGAGATTCTCCACTCCTGCTGTCTTTCATCTCCAAGGAATCACTTTCAAGGAGACCATCACAAATGGCTTACCTAACTCCTAGAAGCAACCTTGTACGAGAAGGACCAGGTACTATTTCCAGATTCTAGTGGCCAGCCACTGAGATGCTCACTATTCCTTAGGGTAGCTTCCCAAAGCTCCAGTAAGAACCTGTCTGCCACCCTTCTGTGTCCCACCTGCCCCTGTGGTTCCACAAGACATACTTCACTAGCAAAGTTTCTCGAGGCTTCACTTCTTTTCCATAGCTCCACCTTTCACCTTGATGGAAACCTGGCTCTCTCCTAAGGACATGGAAATTGTTCATCTTATTTCCTACAGTTCTGGCTAGCAGTGGGTAGTGCCCCACCTCTCTTTTGTTTCCCAGTGTGACAACCCATTTGTTGATGTGTCATCAAGATCCCCAACATTGGCCCTATGACTTTCTCACTTTCTGTTACCCTTTCTTCCATTTTACCTGCCTTTCAAACCTCCTAGAGTCATTGTCTTAGCTGAGCTAGCCATGATACCAGCAAGGGTGCTCTCTGCAGCCCATCAAGTCTTGAGAACCATGGTTCTGCAACATCACAACTGTACTACCTTTGGCCCCTCCTCTTCCCATGTGCTCCAATTGACGTTGATTCACCCAACCCCTAGGTACACCTGCTAGCCCTACTCTGAGAGCACTCCACAGTCTCCACACTTCCACGATGGAAAGGTCTCTCATCCTGGTGATATCTTTATCAGCTCTCTACAATCCGAACAACAGCCCACATGGATTCTCTTGCCACTGTTGTTGACTAATTTGTGGAGCATGAAGTTGGGATATTAATGAGAATTTAACCTTATTTAAAAAAATCAAAATACCCAAAGAGGGTCATGGGAAGGCATTACCCTTCCTCAGCAACAGTCAGGATAACAACTCCCCTACAGATGGGCACGCCAAGTGCTAGGCATCCGAAACAAAGCTCAGCTATTTCCCAGCAAACTGCTCACTACGAAGCAAGACAGCCTGACAGCCTTTTTCAGCAAGATGTGTCACTCAAGGAATCTCCTCTGGAGCAAAAGCAGTTAGAGTGACCACTTAAGTGCCCACTGATAAGTTTCTACCAGGGAAACACCAGAACACCCTTACACTGGCCTGTCTCAATAGACTCATTCAAATCATCAAGGGTTCACCAAAAGCAGGAAACGCAGTATCTGCTGTGTGATTCTGTCCCTCCAGAGATGGTTTGGTGCTGGTACCAGCACCCTCCAGAATATCGCAAAGCTTTTCTCAGTAGTTAGGCTCTTGTCAGGAGGCACAGATTCTGCTGTACACCATAATGCAAGTGTGTGACTGTCATTGTACATACCTGGGCTAGCTACTGAAGCCAAGTTCTCCTCACAGAAGGTGCCATGCAGTCCAGAAAGCCCTCTACAGCAGCATTGAGAACTCGTTTGTCATTGTATGAGCGGCGTAAAGAAAGTCAAGAACATAGGGATTATCAGCCTGCAAGCAGCAAGTGTGACCACCCACGAGCTCCGCCTTCTCAGGGCCATCCACCATGCAGCAAATCTCCCTAAGAATGGACTCAGGACCAAGGATTAGGAGAATGGCTCACACTCCTTGTTCTTCCTCTGGCCAAGGAAACAACTGTCCCTGAGCTGGCTCAGGTCAGGAACCCTTCCTCAGTAAGATCAATATTCCCTTATAGGAATCAGTGTCAAGAAAGCTAACCATGGATTTGGGGTAGGGGCAGCTGAATAGATGGTTCAGGAGAAAAATACACTTTTGGAAGAACTGGGTTCATTTTCCGGAACCCACCAGGTTGCCTCACAACCATCTATGAGTCTAGTTCCAGAGGACTGAATGTCCTCCTCTGACTTCTGCAGACTCTTGCATATATATGTTACACATATATTCAGGTACACATACAAAAACAAAATAAAAAGGTCCAAAAATGAAAAAAAGGACAAACTCTAAGCTCAGTGTAGCCCATTCCCGAAGTCTGAGGCAGGGGATTATCATGCACTCAATTCTGGGGGCCCCACTAGGGTAGCCTGGGTGCCAAGAGTCTGGAACAAAGAAGTCTGTGACCTTCAGTAGCATGTCCTGTGGTTTCTGGCCCATCGTTTCTTCCCGGGTTTTGGGCTTCCTTCTGAGCATCTCTTACATAAACAGGCCATTTAGTATTCACTTTTAGTTGCTGATAGATCTTCTCTCTGGCAAAAAGAGGAGGCTGAGACTGAGAACTGAAGCATCCTGGCCTCAGAAATGCCCTAAAGCATGTACGTGCTATAGGCTGTCAGCTGTCCCTAGCATCTGGATTTACTCGGGTCAAATATACTCTCAAATACCTCAGGCCAATCCTCAGGGCTCTTGTATGAACCAGGCATCCATCTTGAACTGATTCCATCCAGGATTGGTCATCACAAATGGAAGAATTATCCAGTGGGCAGGAGCTGGGCTTCCTGTCCACCACCGCCATCACCCCTGAAGGCGAGAGACCCAGAGAACAGCATCTTTCCTTATAGCAGGGATCTAGGCCAACCTCCCTCTTCCAGAATCTAAAAAAGCTGGGTTCTCCTTACCTTTTGCGTGTGATCTCCACCAGCACAAAAAGAAAGGAGTCATGTCTCTTCCAGAGCCAAACAGCAGGACAGGAAGGCCCACAGGGTAGTGTCTGCACCTTGCTGGTGTCTACCATAGGAGGAGGTGGATGCCAAGGACAGGACCTCAATGAGAACAAAGGAACAGGGTCAAGTTGGCTTGTTTTTCACAAGCCTAATTACTGGGGTGCCTTTGAATGGATGTAACCCCGAAAACCAGACTGTCCCCAGGGGAGATGTGACTACTTTTCAAGCATCTCATGGCTTCTCCCACTGACTAGCCATCCAGAAAGGGTTTGGCCTACATCCTGTGGCCGGGAAGGGCTACAGTCCTGGCATCAGCTCACCCTTCAAGTGCATCCTGGCATTGAAAACTGGTAGAAGAAATGAAGGGTCACAGCAAGTTCACTGCAAGCAGGACCAAGCTTGCTTTGGGTCTTCTCCATCAGCAATATACGAGTAGTATCCTGAAGGAGCTGCGGGGCTCATCTGAGGCTCACACAAGGCCCACAGACTCACATCTCTTGTGCAGGGAGCCCTTCAAAAAAAGCAGAGTTTGAGATTCAAAAGGAAGCTAACTATGTCTCATTCACAACAAGCAAACAGAACATGAACGACCTCAAATATCCTCAGAGAGCTCCGACAGGAAATCCAGGGCCTCTTGTCTAGTGTCATCTGTGCTTCCAAAAGATTCTTCCATGACAAACTGAATCCCTAGATTCTAAGAGGTGAATTGCCACAGTCTGTAAAAAAGCACATGAGCTGACATTAACCAGTCACTGCTACACACTGGTCCTAGGGCTAAAGTCTGGTATGACAGAAAAACTCATACCCACAAGAGCCAGATTCAGGAAGCTTCCTAAGGTAGGTCAATTTAGAAAAGAAATGGAGATCTATTCTGGTCTTCCCTGAGAGGTAAGCTGGATGACAAGAAGCCAGCAGCTGGTGGACTATCATAGAAGGGCCATGGCACCACGGTCATTACCTCTTTCGATAAGGTGGAGTGTTGCTGGTAGATTCAACAGAGGGGACTTCTCCTGCCCCAGAAGCTGTGGTTCCAGGAACTGCTCCTTAGAATTGACTGGAAATGGAGGGTTACAGAGTCAGACGGCCTCAGTCATCAATAACTTGGTGTTGACAAGTCCTGCAGGGGGCTGGCATAGACAGCCCCTCCTTGAAGTAGCTCTGATATCTGGGAAGCCCGTGGAGGCATGATTTGATTTAAAAGAATAATCACACGGTGTTTGTACAGAAGGTGGCCTTTCACAACTGACCACCGTTCGATCATCGAAAGGTAACATATTGGCTTGGTGCTCACTTGTGATGGATGATGTAGGGTGGATGGAGGAGATGGAGCACACACACTACAGGTAACATGCAACATCACCTCCAGCCCCCAGAGGCTACACGTGTTGTCCACAGAACGGCAGCATTAGCATCACTTGAGAGCTTGCTAAAAATGCAGAATCTTGGTCCCTTAATCAGAATCTGCTTTTTAACAAGATCCCTAGGTGACGAATATCTTAGCAGCACCGAGAAGTTGGAGAGCCCCTACTCTAACCAACAATTTGTACAAGCATGCATGCACATGTACACACACACACACACACACACACACACACACACACACACACACACAAACACCAGGTTATGGAATGAGCTGAAATGGTATGCTGTTGACCAGGTATGTCTAAGAAAAGGTCAGCCCAAAAGAAGCCATATTGTCATATTGTGCCTGCCACGAATAAGCTATAGGAACAGATAGAGAATGACTTAAAGCAGCGGCGGCATCTGTATGAACCACAGGAAGTCTGTGCTCACAATGGATGCTGAGGAGAGTCGGTGCTGGACCTAGAAGACCCTGGCCAAGTTCTGTCTGCCTAAAGAGATGCTTGACCCAGTACCTTCCCAAGGACTTCCTCTGAACTAAGACTGAACAGAAATAACAGGTGAATTGTTCCCAGTGTCCTCCAGACCAAGCACAAAGAACCAAGCCACCAAAGCTGTCAGTTCGAGAGTACATGAGGAGGGGGGTGTGTTCTGAGGTCACTGCACTGGTTAAGGAGAAGCCTCAATAAATTCTCCCTCTCCTGTAGCAGGTACCAATGCCCATTAGCTGAAGTCACCACTGTGCTCTAGAACCTTCTGAAGCAAATTCAAATATGGAACAAACAGTGGTTGTCCCACATTAACCACCATAAATACGGAGAGCACACTACAGACAGCCGTTCTTTAAATGTCAGAGAAACCACAGCCTGGAGAGAACATCAGTATCTCCTCCAAAGTCAGGGGCTCCTCTAGATCTCTCAAGATCCAGACCGAATGGTCAGCAGGCCAGTGTTACTCCAGGAGAGTCAAGCACACGCTTGTGGAGCTAGTCACACTCTCGAGCAAGAGGCAGGGGTCTGACCCCAGTGACTATCTCTGAGACTGGCTTCCCATTCGAAAAAGAGTGATTTGCTAAGCCTTGAAAACTGTGCTGTCTAACCATGACCGAGCCATGTAGGAACCCCTGGACTCTTCAAGCAAGATCCTGAGGTGGAGTCAGAGTGTACCTCTTACACATCAGTTCTGTGCTCTCTTGCCTTGTACCCAGATAAGGCTAATCCATGCATCGTGCACCATGCAACTCTTTAAACAACTGTCTTGTCATCCAGGAAGTCCACCAGGGCAGTATTTGATACTCAGAAAGAAATTATCCTTGTATGATTCATCCAAAAGAGCAAACACACCAAGGATAATTTCTCCTCAAGTATGAAACAGTAGCACAGCAGGAATACCAGCATCCATAGGCCTCTTGGGAGTGAGCGCCACGCCTCACATCTGACTGCACCTAACACACACATGCACCAGGCATGCACTACTGCTGATGGCCGAGCTAAGCACTCGGGAGGTGAGAGGCTACTGAAACGACTCCCCACTCAGCATGGCAACCTGACATCAGCGTCTTCCAGTGGTGTTGGTGGCTAGGGTCAAGAAGCAAGGCAGTGCCCATCTTAAGTGGAACAAGCATTGTGGGTGGTGCTGCTGACTCCACTGCATGGGGGGGGGGTGTCTCCTGTTCTAGAAGCTGCTACAGAAATGATGTCACGGGTGGGCACCACAAATTTCACTAGTCTCCTTGTAAGTCCAGCACAAACTCTAAGCTCCGACACCCACTCTTAACTGACAGAGAATGTCTGTCTCAACAACGACTCCCAAATCCAAGGAGAGGTTTGCCTAACACCACCACAGCTGCCAGCAGTCAGCTCACAGCACACAAGAGTTTGGGCTGGCACATGGTCAATGATGAGCCTAGTCCCTAGGAGAGCTTGATCTCCCCCAGCCCCGGGAGCCATATGCATCGGACCCCAATATGACTCCCACGTGACGCACGAGACAAAGAGCATAACACGGCGACACCCTTGTCCAAGGATGTGTGGTGGGAAGTGGCAGTGGCAGGATCCAGGCGCAGGAAGCCAGGCTGCAGAGTCTGCGCACTTGATACTGAAAAAGTGGATGACCCTGTACGATTCGGCATGAGTGAAGCGAAGAGGACAGGGATAACCACTCTCCAAGTACCAAAGCTCGGCCGGGAGAGGAAAGCCACTGCCTCAGGTAGTAGATGAGCTACGTCTTCCAGGTGGGGTCCTGGGGACGAATTAGATGCTGAGTGTTAGCGGACCAGGTCACACACACCGAGCAAGAACATGCACACTTGGGAACCACGTCACAACAACACATCCAAAAACCAAGGCCCACACCAGCACAGACCTGACCATTGGCCTGGGAAAGCAGAATCCCAGGCTACACACAGCGCATGCTTTGGAACCCACCCATATCGAACAAGGAGAGGGATATACCCGAGATCTTTCCTGAAGTCATCTTGTGCTCATGAAGCCATTGGTGCATAAAGGAAACCCAGGAAGCAGTTTGTCACACACGAGATGGATACACACGGTCATGCACACACATACCACATCCCTCGCTGAGTGTGGACAGGATCCAAGATAAGGTTTGATACTCACAGAGAGCTTGCCCTTGTATATTCCACGTCAATAAACCGAATATACAAAGGGCAACCTCGCTTTAAGTACCAAACAATAGCATGGGGCAGGTTCCGCTCTAGCATTCACAGGGTCAGCCTCATCGCCTGGGACTTAGCCTGGGGAGGGATGATGGGAGATTCGGAATCAGCCAACTAGATGGCAAACACCACCTGCCAAATGTGTGCCCACTGGTGAGCTCTCCATCCAAGGAGCTTGGGCTGGGACAGACACTTTTGGGGGGGCGCGGGGGCTTTCATTGATATCACTGGCAGGTGTTACCACAGATTGAGATTTTCACTCTCAGGAAATACAGAACTCAGACTTTTGCTTTCTTCGGGGAGACCCTGGCTAGGACCATAATCTTTTCCTTAGCATTTCCTCCTCCATGACACCCACCTGTGTACAGTGCACACAGAGGATAGGAGGACCTAATGAATTTATAGAAGAGATAAAGCCAATTCTTCCTGCCTCCTTAAGAGTCATGGACATCAGTGTCACTCCCAGGACCGGACCCTGCCCCACTAATTCTGCCCGATACTGGTATGGGACAAAACTAGAAGGAAGTTGATGTTGCACAGGGGTCAAACTCCACGTGCCAATTGAATGTTGGAACCATCTCCCCTTTTTGGGACCTCTTCCCGAGAAAAGAGCAGGCAGGGGTAGCCACAGGTGAGCAGTGAATTATTACTGCAAGGAGAAACACTCACCTTTTTTGACGGGATGGTCTGCGGACTGTTAAAACTGTCTCCTTCTAATATAGGTACAGCTACAGAAGAACACCAGATAGACAGCAGGTAATGGCAAACTTCAGCCTCTTCCCAAAGACAGACACCACTTCCAGGAAGTCCTCACTTGGAGATTGGTGGACCGGGCCTGACATCATTATAAATAAAGATATATAAACCATTACTTGTATCGATGCTGGGATAATCTAACATCATAGTTTATCTTCTAAGGTTAATGGTGTGAGCAGCAAGGCTCTGGAGATGGCTTGGTACCAACAGATTCCAGGTCTGTGGACCACTGTTGTTTAAAAAGCAAGCCACTGCTGGGTGATTATATTCAAAGCAAGGGCAACAGGCCCCGCAGTATACCCACCCCCACTCCCAAGAGAGAAAGATTGGGCACCAAGAGAATAAGGAGGACCAGAGACTAGCCGCTTAGCCAGACATCCTATCCTAGAACCAAGAATTGATACATACCTGACAAGGTCCAAAGTCACATTGTATCTGGAGACCTGTCCCAAAGATGGAGCAGGGCTAGAGTGCTTTCCAAATAAAGTTAGATGTGAGGACAAGTGTCTCTCGCTGTACATCACCATCAATAAAGAGAACTTATGGGAGGCTAACCTCTTTACAAGCACCAAGAGTTGGGCCAGGGAATAGTGAAGCACCTGTGAGGCCTCAGGCCAAGCACAGGGCTGGTGGAGCAAGCCTCAGCTGACTGGCTCTGGTATTGGCCGGACACTCTGCACTCTGGTACCCAGCCCTAAAGTTAGTTTACTTTTCAGTATCACTCCAAAACAGGGTGATCTTCCAAAAGACTAGGGTGGGGGATGCAAGGGTAGGAGGGTGGTGGTGGTGGTGGTGGTGGTGGTGGGGAATGCTGTGTAACTTAACAAAAAATAACAGAGAATGATTGGCATTCCTTTAGAGCCTGCAAAGCCACTAGAAAACCTCCACCTGTGCCCACTGCTGCAGCTTCCAGGGAGTCCTCCAGATGGTCATAGAAAGAGCAGGATTAGAACCCGTAGCAACATGCATCACTCAAGAAAAACCAGAAAACTAGCTCTCTGAAAGCCCCCACCCTCCTCCCCTAACTGGAGCAGCACAGAGACCCCTGACGATTCCTTCTGCCATTCCCAGGGAGTTCAGAGGACTACAGGAGGCTTACCACTATAAACATCCACCCAATGCAAGGCTCACCGAAGAGAGGTGAGATTCCCCCACCCCCACCCCCAGAAACAAGGTTCTTCAGACAAACTTATCAATAATTCATGCTCTGATACAAAAGGCGAAGAGGACACCTATGGAAAGAGGCATAACGGTCTGAGTAGCCTCTGCAGCCATCTTGATTTTGAACATCTACCAACTCCCTTCCCCTTAAAGGTGACTGTAAGGACAGGCTGGCTATAGTGGGCAGAAAACCCACATCTAAATGGACACTTTTTGGCCTTAGACAATGAGCTGGCAGAAGGGGAGGCACAGTTCCCTTGGTTCTGCCAAGAAAAGCCCTTATGGTCTCCCAAGTCAGCATCTTTTCTAGAAAGTTCTCAGAGGCATGCATGAGGTCTGCAGGGTCAGCTGCAGAAGGAGCCCAAGGTCAGGAGCCCACCATGCATTTACTTACCCTGAAGAGACCACACCCTTCTGCTAGGCCCAGGCCGCCAGCCATGCTTCCAGGCAGCATTTGCTCCTCGAAGAGAGCTTGCCCTTGCATATTCATTTCGCGTAAAGCAAACACACAAAGGATAACCTCTCTTCAAGTAGCAAACGATAAGGAGCGCTGGGGAGTGCTGGTCCGGTGCGATGACAGATGTGATGACAGTCCAGAAGTGAGCCTTAGGGGGCACATTTGGAGGTCACACGTCCAGTTGACTCACATGCCCCTTCTTCCCACATCCCCCAAAGGGTTACCCAAGGGGCTCTTACCCAAAATGATGACTCACCCAGGAGGTCTCCAAGACTTATTGCTACAGAAAGAGAAGCCGATTCCAGAAAACATATCATACACATGGTGAACACACAGAGAAACAACTTCATTTGAGGTCAGTGAAGGGATATAAAGAGCACAATGGTCTCAGAACACATCTCTACGAGAGGCTGGCGTATAGGCACACATCACACAAATCACAACTCTATCTATCCCCGCCAAACCCAGGAAGACGACGGATAGCATGCTTTCTTCCGTGATGACGACATGTCCTCGGTGGTTTCCCAAGCAGCATTTGATACTGAAAACGTGGATTTTCCTCTACGATTAGTCATTAATATTGTACTCATAGAAGGAGAATCTACCTTTTAAATATCAAAGAACAACTCGATCCAGGAGGCTGTGAACTTGTGTCGATAGAAATGGAAATCCACTGGGCGAACAGGCTGCCCAAAGAGGCGGTGTATCAGACCCACAAGATACCAACACTCAGTTGGCTTCTTAGGACCATTTCTGGCCACGCCCCATTCATTATAACATGATCTTCCTCCCACCCCCAGAACCTACAGAATCTTCCAGAAATGGTTCCAGAGTGATATTTGATACTGAAAAAGTGGATGTTCCTCTATGATTATCCAGGAAGCACGTAACCATAGAAGGAATATCCACCTTTTAAATACCAAAGAAGGACTGAGTTCCGGGAAGGACCAGTCTTGCTGCTTGGCTCATCTGAAACAGATTATAAGACAAAAAAAACCCCCAAAAAACCTCCCCTTCTCAGGCCGAGACGCCACTTTCGGAAGACGCCTGGGCCTCTGTGCCGGGCTGGCTCCACAGGCAGAGACCCTTAAAGGTGATGGTCAGCAGACACGTGACATGAGAAACACACATGTTCTGCAGCTCACCATCTTTCCACTTACCGGGGAGGGCACAGTGCCCAACCTCATCTCCCTGGTGGATCATGGCTCCCAGGAAGTGCGTGAGACTGAAAACGCGGACGAATTAACCAGCAGGCGTACAACCACAGAAGGGAAATCTACCTTTTAGATATCAAACGAGACTTACTCTTGGAGAGTCCAAGAGGACAGTCCTATCTAAGACAAAAGGGACACAATGGGAAAGACTCACTAGCTGTTGTGGATTCCAAAATGAGGCGACCTTAGCCTCTGGCTGAGTTGGCAACCCATCATAGAATCTCTTCAAGATTGCTCAGTGGCCCTCAGGCACTTGTAAGCTTGGCACATTTCTTTGTGGATCACTGACCTCCCACTTACCCAGGAAGGGGCAACTGTCCTGTCACTGCCCTGATGGTGGCTTCAGTTCAGGCCCATTGCCCAGCAGCATTTGACACTGAAAACGTGAAATTTCCTCTATGTTTAATCATAAATACCATAAACATAGAAGGAATATCCACCTTTTAAATACCAAAAGATTTAGTCCTGAAGAGAAAGAGCCGAGGCCTAATCCGTCAGAAATGAAGAAGACAGCGGACAGGCGCCCTCGGCACAGCCCCCAGAGGACACAGATTCCAGGAACAACCTTGCTGTGGAAAGCACGGGTTGTGGGATCCATCTCTCCCTTATTCTCTGGGTGGGAGAAGAGGGGATGACCTGCTTCTTCCTAGGGTGCTCTTTGCCTTCAGAAACATGCCAGAACAACTTGAGATACTGAAAATGTGGGTGTTACCTCTATGATTAACCAGGGGCATAGAAGAACACTCACCTTTTGAATATCAGAAACTGAACAGCAGAAGTGTACCTAGAGCCCACCTTACAGATCAACACACCCTCTGGTTGTCACATAGCCTAGTAGGGGATCACTGTAAACGACCCCTGCCCTTAGAAAATTCATGACAAGGAATCTGTCCCCTTGCGGTTCTACTTCCATACAGCCCATCTTGGGTACCCTTGGGAGAGATGCCACCACAGTGCCTGCAGGAACATCCTCGTACAGGCCATGGAGCACTGGAGACATCAAGGAAGCTTGATGAGATCCTTGAAGAGATTCTAGGAAATGGGGAAGTCCAGAAGGCTCCAACACACATGTTCAAGGCATCAGTGTGACAGACTGTTGGGAATAGGTACAAAGGACACCTTGAGACTTGGCTGAGCAGGACATTCATGACTTACCATCCACACTACCATGTTCTTCCAAGATTAGCTCAAGTTCCTGTACAATTGTTCTTGAGTAGATCAGACACAGAGGAATACCAACACACTGTAAATCTTTGATTTAAAAAAAAAGCCTCCCCAAAGCAAAGAAGAAGGACTAAGAACCCCAACTCAGCTAATTACCTCCAATATCTTCCTCATCTTAGCCTCACTGCTGAGGACAAGTAGTCCAGTTGATATTCCCCACACATAGAACATGCGCTCTGTGACCAGCCCTCCTGTATCTATCCAAATAGTGATGCTTTCATGGGTGGTGTTTTCATAAAGTAGGAACTGGCCCAAGACTTTTGCAAAGCTGGGTAACTAAAGGCAAGAGGGCTCAAGGATGCTGAGGCCCCTCCCCTAAGAGCAAAGGCCCCGCCCCTATGAGCTGAGGACCCTCCCTGTATCTACAGCTTGTTAAAGGAGAAAACTTGAATCCTAACAAACACCTTCAAGTGCATGGACAGGTCACTTACCAGTGGACTAAGACTGCTTCCCTTCACAGCGCCCTAGGATGCCAGGAGACCCTAGGAAGAAGCAGGACAGAATTGGTTAGGGGATCTGATAGCTGGTTACTAGAGCAAATGTGTTCATCTCTCTTGACCCCAGGAGCAGCAACTGCAAATGTAGCTATGTGTGAGCTGAGTGTGATCTTGAGGAACAATTTCCAACTAGGCTTAGGTTTATGTGTGTGTGTGTGTGTGTATGCATATACACGTGTGGTTTTGCCAGTGTGGTTGTTCCTATCTGTAGAGGTAGGAAATCAATGTCTGTTGTCTTCTGCAGGCACTTTCCGTGTGTGTGTGTGTGTGTGTGTGTGTGTGTGTGTGTGCGCGTGCTTGCGCGCGCGCACGTGAATGTGCATGCAGACATGCCCAAGGAGGCATGAAGAATTCATCAGATTCCCTAAAGCTAACCGTGTAGGCAATTGTGAGCCATCCAGTTTAGATGCTGAGAACTGAACTCTGGTCCTCTGCAAGAGCAACAAACAGTTTTGAGTTGGTTATGGTAACATACCTTGGATGCCAGCATTGCGAAGGCAGAGGTGGGTAGGACTTCAAAGTCAGCCTCAGCTATACAGCAAAGTCAAAGCTAACCTGGGTTACAATGAGAACTTGCTGCAAAAAAAAAAAGTTATTGAAAAATGTTTTATGAAATGAGTTGTATGAGGGCCACCCACTCATAAAGATTCTCGCCTTCATCTTGTTCTCATCATTTTCCATTGGATATTCACGCTTGTCCATTTGTTCAGATCCAGGCGAACCTGGGAAGGTCAGAGTATATTCTTTAAAATTCTTGAAATCTGAAATGCATGCTAGGCTTGTTTTTGCTCACATCTGTCAATCAATTAAGAAGGAAGCGATGTGATAGAAACTAGATTTTTATGTACAGATTTGCCTTGGGAAATTGGATTATAGGATGATTCATTCAATAAACTCTCAAGTCTCAAAATAAGAAAATAAATAAACAAGAGCACTTGCCATCTGGCCAGCCATCTGCTCACATACCGTCATCAAGGGGCTGACAGCCACACTGTGTTCCTGAACCTGTCACCGGGTACAGAGAGCCCTTCAAGGAGGGATTCTGTGCTCCAAAGAGGTCACTGTTTAATATCTTCCACGAACAAACACCATGATGTGGACACTGTCCCTTGGGGCCTCTTGGGACAGCTGCGGCAGGCAGTCCTGCCCAGACCTCTCCTGTGAAAAAGACAGCTGGTGAGGTATTGTGCCTGGAGAATATTCTACCCTCAAAGATGGAAGGTTCCCTCTGGGCCTGTACGTACCTGGGATGGAGGGGTGAGTAGCAACGCTTAGAAGCCTGCCAATAAAGCACAAAGCTACATGTGAAATGGAACTGAACAAGTCAGGTTACCTTGGATGACAACCAGAGGCACTTCTGGCCAAGTGTACTTTGCATTCCTTGGGTGAATCCGAGACAAACTCCCCTCCAGAAGTATGTGGGCCTAGGGGCCTTGGGCTGGGTGGCAGGTGTCACAGATATCATGTATGGCGTGCTCACTGCTCCACCAGCACCGAGGCCAGTACCCACTAAATGGAAAGGGATTTTCAACCTAGGAAAATGGGCTGCCCATGCCTGTTCCATGCCCCACAGCCTTTCTCCACGGGTAAAGGGAGAGTTGTCGCCTTTCCAAAGGTGTTTCCATCCTTTACAGGCCAAAGCCAAAATACAGGGAGAGCCATAGCCCGAGGGCAGCACCGAGCCAGTAGATACTAAGAGCAACTACGTGTGGGGCTAATACTGGTATCTCTTTGATGAAGAAGTCAACACTGGGTTTTGATGAGCTGTGACAATAGTCACGTGAGTGTACCCAAAGCTTTTATTATAACTTGAGCAAAGAAAGAAATAGCTTACATCCTAGCAAAGGTTGGTCCAAGAGTAATCCCATATCTCATGCTGACTCAGCTTCAGGAAACTGTCCAGGGGAGATGGATGGATGAGGTGTTTACACACTCTCTGGATACTATCCTCTCTCCCACTCTCACAAGAGAGCCACCAAGGGTTCCTGCTCAAACAGCCACATCAAAGGCAAATTTGATGCCATGAGGGGGCTACCAGAGAAGGTTAGCCATAAAGATAAGTCTACTGGGCAAAAGGGGTCTGAAGTACCTTATACCCACTCCAGGGGGCAGCTTAGAGGGGGATTAATATCGGGAATAAGAGACAGACAGCAATGGCTGATGACAGCTTGCTGTATCCTGGTCCTGATCACAGCTAGCACCCACGGTCCTCGAGGCCTTGCTGATGGCATCAAAGAGCACAGGCCATAGAAACATAACATGACGCTGGTAAAGAGCTGCTCCAGGGCTCTAGTCTTTTCTAGAGTCATAGGGCAGGTGACACTCACCAACTGACATGTCTTGGTGAAGACACCTGCAGCTGACATCTAGTCACGTGTCTCCATAAGGAATTGGTGGTTGGCTTGTACTGGCTGTTTGATTAAATTGCTGTTCTTTGGATTTTTATAATGTTCTGGGCTTCTCTTATCTGAACTCCATCCTATAAGAGAGCCTAGAAGCGTGCTTCTTGATTTGCCTGACTGACTATGCCTATCCCAGGAGGTGGGCATTCTGGACCTAGCAACACACAGAGCCAAGAGGGGCAGGGAAAATTGTGTTTCTTTGAGGTACATGCTCCCGTGCACATGGAGAAAAGTAACAGGCGACCCAAAACCCCCTGACCCCTTCCCTCCCTCCGGTCCATGGGGAGCTCTCCAAGGTGAGATTTGATATCGAAAAAGAAGTGCACCATGTTTGTTTCGTCACAAATAAAAGCGAAAAATAACATGGGCAACTTCTTTTCAGGTACCACGGTGAGCTCTTGCTTGTTCCAGTAGTGTGCCTGAGTGCAGAGGGATGCTGAGCGGTGGGTGGGAGGGGTGCTGAGGGGCGGGAGGGAGTTGTTCCAGCAGTGTGCCTGAGTGTGAAAGGATGCTGAGGGGCAGGGAGGAGGGGTGGTGGGTGAAGCAGATACTTGGCTGAGAGAAGGACAGGGGGGTGGTCCTGAGGAGAGAGGAATGGCTTAATATTCGTCACTGCCATAGCAACCGAGCCCAAAGCCACTCTACCTAAGGATGCCAGGAAGTCCTGGTTTGAAGAACTTGGTCATCAAAGTTGAAGATTCTGAGATGTTGGCTACCATCCTTGCCAGTCTTTCTGGAGTGTCACTCAGGGGAAATGGGATGGTGCCAAACTCCAATCTCCTTCCTCAAATCCAGGATTCTCTTCTGGATCTGAGGGAAAAAAAAAGAAAGAAAGAGAAAGACAAAGAACTAGGTGGCAAAATCCAGAGTAGCCTAAACAAACTGTGATTGCCTGGTGTCTTTCTGATTCCCAGGTTACCCCATTAAGGTGACATCCACCCAGGGTCCTCTGTAGGGATACTTCCTTCCACCGTTCCCCACGCCCAGAAGTGACTTGTGACTTGGACAAATATAGCAAACAGCTCACAGAGTACTGGGAAGCAGCGAAATAGGCTGAAACAGCAGATCTTAGGATTCTGAGGGTGTGAGGAGTCTGGAGATACAGTGCCCATCCACCATCCGGCAGCTGTCCTGAATGGGACTTATGACCCTTGCCTGAAACACCCCCCCCCCACATACACACATTGATTAGTGTGTATTACTGCCATTGGAAGGTTACAACACTACAGCAATGTATCGGAATTACAGCCAGTAATTCCACGAAAGAAAGTGACTTGGTACCAAAAACCTACCTTAGATTGGACAATGGGAAGAGTGAGTAAGAGAACATTCCATCCAAATAATGCCAGTTATACTCATTGGGGACTCAACAAGGAGCCATCCATTCCTCTCACAGTAAGGAGAGGCCCACCTCAAGCTGACTTACACACAGAGGAGGCATCCAGGCTAACATAACTTAAAGGTACATTGACATGTTGAGCTTCAGGGAGTGTCGGATGCAGGTCCCAGATTGCACTGTTACCTAAATGTCCCTTGGTGCCTTGCTGCCTCCCCTCCCCAATCTGTCCCACATGACGCCTCCCCCTCTGGACCTGCCTACACCGACCTGGGTACTGTCCTCTTGAATTCTAGCTGGTCTTCAAACTCACATTCACTACCACATCCAGTGGCTGAAGTGAGATCTACTCAGACATCTCTCACAGACATGAAGACCCGTTCCCATCCCAGAAGCCTCAGCGAACATCCCTCTGTGGGCTAAAGACTCATCTAGGAATCAGTAGCCCCTGGTCAACCGGTTCTGTTGACATTGTGTTGTGGAAGAGGGGGGAAGGAGGAAGGACCAACCAATCCAAACCCGTTCTCTCTAAGAAAGGTCAGAGGACCATTCAAGAAGGGAGATTAAACTCTCAACCCAGGCTCACTACATAGACTACCTTCCTAGACTAACATGGTTTCCCTCAAGTCAGTAAGTAGTTGAACCCCGAAGTCTTCAACGTAGAATAGGATGCTGAAAAAGAAGTGCACCGCGAATGTTTCGTCACATATAAAGCGAAAAACACGCGGGCAACTTCTCATTAAGCACCGTACGTCAGCAGCATGGAACCCTGTGGCTTGCATCCCGCTGTCGTCACTTCCTGTGCGTGAGCAGGCGATCACGCTGCAGCCCCGCCCGCTGTACCTAGGGGGCTCTCACAGCTGTGCCCGCTCCACGCAGGCAGAATCAGGATCTTGTAGACAGGCTTTGGATTGGCCATCCTTTGGGGAGGTCTTTGGAGTCTCCTCGAACATCAGAGAATAATGATACAACAATACTGACTTTGCTTCCCAATGTCCAGCTCTAGATCCGTGACAAGAGAGGGGGCATGTCCCATGACCTCTCAGTTGAGGTCACCACCCATCTGCTAGAGGGGAAGCACCAACCCGTATGCCATGGTGGAGGCCCTGAGGCAAAGAGGATACCATGAAATGGGAAACAAAAACATATCGGAGCACAGATTCTGTTTAGCCTCAGCTTGCCAGGGAGGAATGGGAATGGAACATTGAAGTACAAAAGGACATGAATAAAGATAGACTTCTTAGGTGTTGTAGGTAGATAGTTGGTTGCCTATGCCTGTACGTATATTCCCACCCTCATGATGTCATGGATACAAGGCACCTCCTCACCCTTCCTTGGTTCGACCAATGAAACATGAACAGAATCACAATAGTCCCCAATCTCAATCTGAGAGCTCCTACTTACTTTCTGTGTTTCTGCCATGGCTATAAGAACCGCTTGCCAGGAGCCTGGGGGAGGGGCAAGGAAGCCACCTTCACCCCCAGGGTAGGGATACACCAGGAGTTCCTCCTAGGTATGGAAGGCATACTCAGCATTAGTAGAGAAAGATACACATGAAAATACAATATATTCTTTCAGACAAAAACACCTTGACATGCCTTTTCCATTGATGGGGACTCTGGTGTCCTTCCCTAAGGAGATGTCACATCTGAACTACATGTCCTAGGCAGGAACTTGTGCTGGGAAGCAGCCAATCATTTGAATCCTCGGAAGATAAGCAAAATTGAACAGACATGGAGATGAGCAAGAACAGCGAAGCCTATGTCATCATTGACAGATGTGGGCTTGATGCTGGGCTAGAGAGACCTGTCACTCACCCACCAGGAGTAATGTGCCCCTGCCTGGGTTAGAGCCTCACATTTAGGAGATCCTCCAGGATGGTAGTCTTTACTGTAAACACATGGATCATAAAATGCCAGTCACACCCATGGTAAGCTTACACGTGGTTTTTAAGTACCGTAGAACCAGGCTGGCATCAGGTTCACAGGTGCTGGCTCACACATACCACCCCAGGCCCAAGCAAGGATTCAATGGACCCATAGCAGGTACCTCACACATCCTACATTGGCATAGATTAGGACAGGGAACCTATGGATACTGATAAGAACAGCCCTTCTCATAATCCATCTGTGGTCAGCCTGACACCCACCTATGGCAGGATGTGGTACTGCGGACTAAAAGAGAGGGAGAGGAGAAGAGGAGAAGAGATGACTCTTGCAACACAAGCGTGAGGATCTGCCTTAAATGGAGAAAGGACACGCTCCGTGTACATACCTGTAGTCCGAGGACCAGAGATGCAGAGACAAGCAGATCTCTGGGGTTCACTGGCCAGCCAGTAAATCGGTGCACTCCAGGTTCAGTAAGAGACCCTGTCTCAAAAGCGTAAGATAGGAAATGGTTAGGGAAGATACCTGACACCTCTGGCCTGCACACACGTGCATACACACAACCTCTGTCTGTCTGTCTGTCTGTCTGTCTGTCTGTCTGTCTGTCTCTCCCTCTCTCTCTCTCCTCTCTTTCTCTCTCTCAAGCAGAAAAAGAATACACTTAAAAGCTAACCCCACTAGAAATATTTTAGTTTCACACTGGCCTCAACCCCACCAATATCTTCTTCATGGCTGTCGTGTGCATCAAGGGGTCATCCCACAGATGGTCTGGGAGCTGGTGGATAGTAAAGCGGGTGACCTACAGCATAAAGAAAGTGTACGTCACCGGTCTACCATCCACACAGCTACCCCGAGAGCAGTGGGCACTATTGTCCCTTCAGTCATGTTGCTGGCACATCCTTATAGCTACTGTGAGGAGGACCTTGCTGAAAAGCCACCACACACCAAGAGTCTCCTCACAGTCCAAAGCCATAGGGAGCAGCCTAAAGCCACCACAGGGGCCCTGGCCCTTCTTCAAATGATTTTCCTTCTGGGGCTGAGTCATGAGGCCACACCCCCATGGTCCAGATCACAGAGTCCAGGTCCCTTCCCTGAAGGCTTCATCAGGGACAGGGAGTGCCTCCTGGGTGGGATCTGACACTAAAAAAGAGGTTTCCCGTGTATGTTTCATCATAAATAAAGAGAAGACAACACGGACGACCTCTCCTTCAAGTATCAATTACCACTGGTCAGAAAGCAAAGGCAGATACAAAGTGCCCGGTGCCTTGTCAGGAGGAACTGCCTTAATCTTAAGTGTCTGGTTCAGTGGGCCCTGGAGATCAACCAAAACCCCTTTAAAATTTGACAGTCAACAGAATTGCCTGAGAATACTTCCCACCAATACAGACCATTTGCATTCCTTATCTCTCTAGGTTTAGGAGGTCACTGAAGGGAACCAGGGCGCCCCAGAAATTGTGCCTCAGGAGATACCCCAGGAATAGCAGCTTTCAACTTCAACAAGGGCAGTTCATTGTGGGAGGGGGTTCAGGAATGGTCCTCAGATTCTGGTTCCAAGAGGTAGGTGGGTGGTCAGAAGGAACCAACCCCTCTGGGGGCGAGTCTTGGCAGTTTCCAGGAAAGGTAAGACTCTAAAAACAGACACATTATAAAGTTAGTAGGAAGGGAAGTGAGTTTCCCACATCCTTCAGAATAAGGAAGAAGCAGGCAGGAGCTGTGAGGTCCCACTCCCTAGGCTAGTGGCTCTAAACCTTCCTAGTGCTGTGAACCTTTAATACAGTTCCTCATGTTGGGTAACCCCCAACTGTAAAATTATTTTCGATGCTACTTCATAACTGTGATTCTGCTCCTGTTATAAACTGTAACGTAAATATCTGATATGCAAGCCCTGTGAAATGAGCTCGTGAACCTCAGGGCGAGAAGTCCTGTCCTAGCTGGAACCCCACAGAAAGTTCTACTGCTGACCACAGAACTGGGTGGAGTTAAGGGCTAAGAACAAATTTCATACCCTAAAGTTCACTGGGCAAATGTGTGTGCCAACTTCAGCTTTTCTACTGCTAGAACGCTGCTGATCACAAGTCCCTCATTACAAGAGTGTGTGTGTGTGTGTGTGTGTGTGTGTGTGTGTGTGAATGGCACAGATCTAGGCACCATCAGACACAGTGGACGTTCTATACAACAGACAGTCCTGTGGCAGGGGTTGGCTGAATGAAAGCCCATCACCGTGCCACCAAAGCACGTTGGACATGTATGGGGGTGTCTAACCTGTTAGAAGCGAGTCGGTTGCAACCTACCTGTGTGACCTAGGGTAGAGCTGTCTCAGCACTGGCATCTTCCCCAACTTTGGAACACCACATTGGTTGAGAAGTCTTCCTGAGAATGGAGAAGACATTGAAGGTTAGAGGCACAGGCAACAGAAATCTGATGCATGGGATGGGATTTGTCCGTCACTCACTTGTTCATGTTTATTAGTCTGTCCTCAGATGAGGCTGAGGTATGGACCAAAAGGCCTCCATAGTTTGTTCTGATGGGAAGAGAGGTTAACCAGGTGTGTTTCAAACACAGAAACCTCTTTTCCACTTCCTCAGTTAACAATAACAATGACACCTTCCCAAACTGGACCTTCAGACCTGGCAGGCCTGGAAGGGTTAAGAGAACAAAGGACACCATTCAGAACGATAATCCACTCGCTGGCTTTGTGGCGAACCAGTTACTCCTGTCCCCTGGCTGGATGCTGACAGGACCATCCTTCCCTGAGACTGGGGTCTGGACCACGGAGCCTCCAAGATGGGATTTGATACTGAAAAAAAGGTTAGCTGGGTGTGTTTCATTCTCATCAAAGAAACAGAGACCCAGAAAACCTCTCTTCCGGTACCAGAAGCGAACACTGACAAGACTACCTCGGTGCTTCCCCAAGGTGACCTTCAGACCCGGCAGGCCTGTTGAATGCAGGGTGGCACACTGGATGTTAGTCAAAGTGCTCAAGCAAGCCATTAGTTGATAGATATCTGACAGCCATCCCTTCACATGCCCCAGGACAGCAGACCTCCACGGCATGATCCTGAAGTTACGTCACAACCAGAGAGCAGTGGCGCCATAGAGACCGTCCAAAGGACTTGCCACCATTTTGGGTAACCACAGAAAAGCACAGATGCCCCCAAACCAAAGAAGAATTCCCCCACAGATTTAGCATGCAAGTGTGCTAGGTGACCTGCAACCTGTGCCATATATAAATATATATAAACTCTGGTCAGCTGACAACATGGTACTTTTCTTGAACTTGGATGGCACCATATCAAGGAAGGCATCCAAGTAAAGAGACAGCATTGGAAGTGTATCCAATACTGCCATATCAGGCACATGTGTTGCAAGTGCTGAGGATACTGTCTCCAAGTCTAAAGGAGTACAGCTGGATTATTGTCTCTGTCTCCAAAAGTTGAGATCTCTTCCAGGAAGTTCTCCAAGGGAAGGTTAGATAGCGAGGGTTAGTGGACCAGGTCACAAACGGCACAAATATAGAGTGTGCTCTCTGGTCAACCACCTCATGCACCCACATGTGGGTCTCGTGTCGATGCCACTTTCATGGTCTGCAAGTCACCCTGCCCACCAAGCTGCCAAGCCAGAGAAGAAGGCTGCCACACAAGAGTCATTGTCAGACACAAGAAAAGACAAACCCGCTGGGTGGCGCTAGCACAAACTTAGTGTCCCCACCCCACAGCTGGTGTTAGCTCCAGGAAAGCTTGAAAGGCGGGATTAGATACCGCAAAGAGGTCGACCGTGTAATGTGCGCCATAAATGAAGCGAACGCGCCACGGACCACCTCTCTCCAAGTACCAAGCAGCAGCAGTAGGGAGACTGGGACACTGGCTCTTCCTCAAAGCAGATGTCACCTCCTGGAAGTCTTCCAAGGCGAGATGTGATATTGAGAAGAAGTAGACCATGTGTCCTACGTCATCAATGAAGCATACACACCATGGTCAACCGCATCTTCAAATACGTGAGGTAACGCTGGCTGATTCCAGCTCTCTTTACTTAATTTGGTGTTACCTCCAAAAAGCCCTTACAATGTGTGTCATAAACTATCAGCAATCGGCATATGTGGCCATGGCCACAAACTCATATTTAATGCCACTATGACTTCCAGGATGCCCTGTAAGGCAGGGCTGGGTGCCAAATATTGGCTTTGGATCAAATGGCCAGAGTTGTAGATAATAAACATGGCTTGCAGCCAAGCACTGGGTGGTCTGTGCTGGATAGGGTCTGCTGCCTAAGCCCTGCTCTCAATTGGTACGGCTTTCAGAAAGCCCCTGGTGACCGGCTGATACTGAGATGTGGTGGACCATGCTGTATACATGCTGAAGGTAACGCACACACTCGACAGTCTACCGTCTCCCCAAGTACTGTGCTGAAGTCAGGACAGGATATCTCCCATGAAGATGGCTCGGCCTCTGGAAGACCCTCACGAATGACTTTGATAACGAGAAGATGTGGACCATACTACATACGACACAGAAGTAGCGCATGTTCTATGGTCAACCATCTTTTCAGGTACCATGGAGAGAGGGTGGTGCAGGAGCTGGCTTCTTTCCTCACGAATATCACTTCCAGGAAACCCTAGATGCAATGTTGAAAAGAGACCACCATGCATTGCCTGCTGCAGATGCAGAGACTATAGCAAAGAGAAAGTTTGCAATGACGCGAAGAGAAGACCCTGTAACTAGTGCCGTGCCTTTAAAGAAATATTACCCACAGGAAGCCCCCCAAGTGCATTCACTGTTATGGGAAGGTGGACTACATTAACATGCGCTATAAGTAAAGCAAGGAGCATGATCAACTTGTACCCCAAGGCATTTGTCCTTCTGCCTTGCCAACCCCCCCCCCCAACCCCCTCAAGGTTAATGTGACCTCTTGGGAAACATTCAAGGCTGAAGTTGATATTGAAAAGAGTGGGCCAGGTTACACTCGGTGTTAATAATACACATGCAGTTTGGCTGATCCCTCTTCAGGTACCGTGAGGTCATTGCTGATGCAAGAACCAGAGCCCTGTTTCTGAGGCAGGAGGCATCTCCAGCAAGTTCTCCGAGGCTGAGCTGGAGGTAAGAAGTAAGCCAAGAGGCAACTTTGATCTGTAAGCACACATGGTGGGCTCAGTAGGTTATTCGTGGAGGAGCCAGGATGGGTCATCTTCCTCTAGAAGGCTAGACTTGATATGGAAAAAAGATACTGTACACGAAGCATCAGTGGAAACAGTGAATGTGTCTTCATGCATCTGGCTTAGCACTGTATCATGCAGCCCTATCTGCCCTTCTATGGGCATAAGGTCTTGAAGGCATCTGATGAGAGCTTTGCAGATGATGAAAATATGCAGCATCCCTTGATTATGAGCAGCTGTGGAGCTAACAGCCACTTCTTCAAGTCCTGTGGAAGGAGGGGGCATGCCCAGTTGGGATGGAAGATACCTTCCTGGAGGTTGTCATCATCCTGAGGAAGCCCTTAGAGGCTCACTGACGCTGACAGGAACACCGTGCCGCGTGAGTTAACAGAGAAAGCACACAAAAAGCAAGGATGTTTGGCCAAGCAGCCTGACGTAGAGAGCAAGCCAAAACATCGTCTCTTCTCTCACTTCAGGCTTGCTCCAGGATGGTATGGACTGGATGGCTGGGCTGGATACCAAGAAGCGGTTTACCATCCCACATACATACTCAAAATGTATGTGGGACGGTAAACCATTTCTTCAAGTACCGCATGACAGCAGGGACAGCTGTAAGAAGGCTCATGTCTGCCAGGTTGTCTCAGGACACCTCTTCAGGGGTGGTGTTGAGAAGAAGCAGCTCATGGAGTCTACTAAGCAAGAGTTGCCTAGACACCCATGTCACTGAGGTCATGAAGAGCAGTGATTCCCAGAAAGCATTGTGGTCTCCTCCCCAGAGATGGCAAGAGTTCCCAAGGCAGAGCTCAGCAGAGGAAGAGTGAGATTATGTCCCATCATGCAGCAAAGAACACATGCCATATTGAAAACCATCTCTTCCAGCGTCATGGAGAAGCCCTGATGATGAGTCTACTGGCATCTCCCCGAAGACAGCATCTTCTCCAGGGGCCTCGGGGATGGATTTGATACTGAGGGTTAGTGGACCGTGTTACATACGTCACAGATAAAGCGTACGCTATACGGTCTACTATCTCTCCAAGTACCACACAGAGACGCCGAGGACAAAGGCTGAGGGCACGTCCAGAAGCCCTCTGGGCCATTGAGCTGGTGGAATCTTGAGTCTGATTGGGCACAAAGCATGCATCATGCGGCAGGCACACAAAAGCCAAGAGTCTCATCTTCATGTCAGGTTTGACACCAGCAATTCATCCCCGAAATGGGCAACTCTTCCAAAAAGCTCATAAAGGTTGCAGACAAATGATGCTGTGGGTGTTACTACTCCACAGACAGGGCTTAAGTGCCCACTGGGTGCTGAAGGAATGGGCATTCAGATACAGACGGCATAAGGGCATGCACAGCAGGGGGCTGATGTGGAGGAGTGGTGCAAAATTAAGAAAGCCAAATATCCTGTACACAATAAAAAAACAAAGATGACCTGGCTAGTTAAAGCAGGCCAAGGAAATATATCAGGGCGTTTGAAGCCCTGTTCTATCTCTTCATGAAACCTAATCATAACTATAGAAAAAGGATGCCACCAGAAAAAGACAACAGTACAGCTGTTCCAATCAAAGGCAGCTCCAGGAGGCCTTCTGAGGCATAGTGAACTTTAAAAAAAAAAAGTATTCTTTGGGTCAACTATCTCCCTAAATTCAAAACCGCTGTTTCATCCCCACTTGGTACTGCCACTAAAAACCCAACTAAGGCTGGACTTGAACTTGAGAGGAGGTGGATGTTAGCACAAAATGACAGCTTCATCAGGCAAAGGAAGCATTTCCTCAGTGCTCAGAGCAGGGTAGATGCTAAACAGGTAGGTCTCCCTTGAGAGAGAATGGGCTCCACGAAGCCTCCAGAGCTGGCTGGCTTGGAGATGTCCCACAGACATCTCATGCATTTCATATGGAAGACCATGTCTTTGGGTCCTAGGACTGGAGCTCCCAAAAGGTCCCCAGAGGGTTCACTGGGGGCCCAGAAGATGGTGGTCTTGCTGAAGGTCAGATATCAGCCATAGGAACTGAAATTACACGGAGCGGGTGAGGATGAAACGATTCTCTTCCTCGCTGTTGGTAACACCTCCGGGGTGCCCTCCGAGGATGGATTGGATACTGAGAGTTAGTGGACCATGTTACATAGGTCAAAAACATAACGCCTACGTTCCATAGTCTACCATCTCTTCAGGAACCATGGAATGGTGTTGACCCCTAGAAACCTGGGCCTTGTCCCTGAAGCTGGCGTCACTTCCAGAAAGCTTTTCTGAGGCCTGATTTGGCAGTGGGAAGCAGATGTGGTGAACAACACACCCTCCTTGAATGGTCGCACGGTGCTGAAAAGAGAGGCGACACCTCCCCCCTGAGGTATTACATCATCAGATGAAGGCCACACCAACTCAGAAAAGTGAACCACTGTGCTGACTATATTCTGACTTTATGATCTTAGTCTTTGGTCCAACTGAAGGCCAATGGTTAGCTGTCTAAACAAAGGAGACACCACAATGGCACAGATCATCATGCTAAAGACCTCTAGTTGGTACTCGACATGTACCACCCATGTAGATACCAACTTAAGGCTAAGAGGACAAGTACTTCCCAAGTTCATAGTGAGACCCCTCCCCTCTGATGGTATCTCTGTCTATACAACACCCCCATAATGGGTATAAAGCCATGAGACTTAATAGTCTCCAAGGAAGGCCAAGGGAGGTTCCTGGGCTCTCCTGATGAAGAGCATGAGCATCTATCCAGGTCTTGGAGGTCAGTGTCTACTGGGCCACATCTGCATGCTTGCTCTGACCTTTTTAGAATTGTACTCAGGGCTTCTTCAGTTTATTTTGTGTTCCCAAATGGGTGAGATAATTCTCTACCACATGTGGTGCTTTGGTCAGTCTGTACCTTCACACTGGCCAGAGCATTGTTGCTTATATCATCCTCAAATCCAGCAACTGGCTGCATCTCCCAAAGCTCTGCATTATTCCATCAAGTACTGCCCAGCCTGCCCCAGCTAACCTTCCTCCCATACACCTACGCCTCTCCCCTAGATCAACAACTTTCTATGGGTTCTGTCTTGACCATGAAACATTTACAGAGCACACAGCTGGAGCAAAGAGTCACCATGCTATGCCTTCCAGCAGATCCCAAATTAGTAGGGAAAAACCACATGAAAATGAATTCTACAGAAGATGGAGTTCAAGAGGCAAAGGCTGAAGAGGTCCAAAGGAACAAAAACTATATTTGCAAGATCTGGGAGATTTCTCTCAAGTTTTGAGGAGAGGAGGAAGAATGAAAGGATTCAGAGAGTAAGGGTAGATGAGAGTAAGCAGTGGCCTGAGTGAAGAGTGGAAAGATGGGAAGGGGAGGGGGAAGGGGAAGGGGAGGGGAGGGGGAGGGGAGGGGAGAGGGAGGGGAAGGGAGTCAGACTCTGGGTAGAACATGGGGATCAAGGAGCTCAGCATGACAGTGGAGAACATTTCTGTGATAGGGATGAAGCAGGAGTCAACTTGGTGGAGCACAGGTCATACAAGGCTTTCTAATAATGGTGAGACCTTGGACTTTATCTTGAGACCAAAGGGAAGATATTACCAGTTGATAAAGGTCCTAGTGAGTTGCATTCCAGTAGCAAGCACAGGTGCAGAGAGCAAGAGCTCAAGAAGGAAAAATGAGCCGGGCAGTGATGATGCACGCCTCTAATCGAAGCACTTGGGAGGAAGAGGCAGACAGATTTCTGAGTTCAAGGCCAGCCTGGTCTATAAAGTGAGTTCCAGGACAGCCAGGGATCTGTAGAGAAACCCTGTCTCGAAAAACAACAACAAAAACAAAAACCAACCAACCAACCAACCAAACAAACAAACAAAAAGGAAGGAAAAATGAAACCCAGATAGCAAAAAAGTCACAGAGATGGAACAGAGAGGACAGGTTTGAGATCCTATGAGGAGGGAACTTGGTGGTACTCCAGTGTAGGTATGGGAATGGCAGGTGGCAATTAAGTGTTCAAAGAAACACAGGGGGGGAGGGGAGGAGGGGAAGTGGGAGGGAGAGGGAGATTTGGCATAGGGCTGGTGGAGGGGGCACTTGGTAGCCAGCAGTGTCAGGTTGAGATTAACTTCACAGTAGGTGGAGTCTGAGGCACAGGTGAGCACTCAGAACAGAGTTACTAGGCTGCTCCCATGCAGAGGGGATCCACTTAATGGAAATGGTGGCAGGGGGCCAAATACATGAGTTCTGCAAAGCTGCCAAGAGGGAAAGGAGCTAGAACAGGTTGTTGAAAGATCTAAGTGTGAAGACACTCACTAGAGCCCTCTAAGAAGTGAAGGGTGGCTGAGAGTAGAACAGAGGAATGTGTAAGATTCTAGAAGAGATAGAGGGGTGGGGTATAAGCTCAGAGCCCCATGCCATTGGGGCAGGGGAGACATAAAGTACACCAGGACCAAGGGAACAGTGGGATGAGGCTGAGGTCAAAAGTCCCTGTTCAGAAAGCATTAGGGGGTATGCCACCAGCATCCCTTCCCCTTGCTTTAGGGGCAGAGAGTGCATCTAGGGTCCTCAGACCTGCAACTCTGTGCTGAGCACAGAGTACACATGCTACTCTGTAAGATAAAAGAAAGAGCCAACTCCAAATGATGAAGTCAGATTCTCAAGAGTGTCCTTGTTCTCCCAGGTAAGAGTGCCATTTACTTTCAGAGTGCCAGGAGAGCTGAGCATCCCACCTTTCTGCCTACAGCTCTATACCCTGTAGCCAGCTTAGTCCTGAACATCTCCAGCCAGTCTGTCTTTTCTTATCTCCCTAGCTCAGTGTCTCAACCGCCTCTCTTTTTCTGTTCTGCCAGGTACACCTCTCCCCTAAGAATCCACTTTTACACATGGTCACTGGCTTGAGCTCTGTCCTCATGTGCAGATTCTCAACATGCCAGTACACATATCTAACTAATGCCAAGGTGGCTGGCTCCGTGCTCCTATCTTTCAGCATATAATGTAGATGAGTGAAAAATGAGAGAGGTGGACATTCCCCATAGGACAAGAAATCAGGAAGCTTGCAAGGGCAGCACAGGATCTAGTATAGAAACAGGAGGCCCAGCCCCTGCAGTAGTGCCAAGCCTCAGAAGGCAGAGGGCTATTCACATCTCCCCAAAAGATGGCCACAGGGATAAAGAAAGGCAAGTGGAAAAGCAGGGAGAGACCCCATAGGACCCCATCACTGAGCGATACGATGTGTGGGTGTGGCACTGGATTACTAATCATTCCACACTGGAACAGTCAGACTGACTAGATTTTAAAACTAGGATCAAGTATGGTTTTGAAGATGTCGAGCTATAAGCCCACATAGACTCTGGAAGTTGGCTGAGTGCTTTCCAAATCAGCGGAGCAAAAGAAAACAAAAATGCGGTTTCGGCAGTATAATAAAAGATAGCAGACGGAAAGCAGACAAAGGGAAGGAAGCACAATTTAAAAAAAACTCAAACATGACAATCAAGGAAAAATGTAAATGGGTTATACACCCTCAAAGAGAAAGGATTTTTCAATTTGGGTCAAAAGTCTCAAATCCAAACTATATGTTGTCAATTTAAGACAGATTATAAATAAACTTTAAAAACTGCAAAGCCAAGAGATGGCCCAGAAAAATAGGAAAGGCCTCAATTTTCCTGCATTCAACTCTGAGGCAGCCCACACAGCATGCATCTCAAACACTAGGCAATTTAGACAGTAGTTGACAGCCAGAAGCCACTCTCTTCCAACGACGCCCCGGCTTGCCATACACAGCAATGGGTTCAATTTGCTTGTGTGATTGATAAAATACTTAATCACAGAAGTTTTCCCAAAGGGTTGAGGGATTGAGTCCCTTTACACTGAGAAGAGTGCCCAGCACCCAGCCCTCAGGGACATTACCACCTCCAACTAAAAACAGGGTAGCTATGACTTGGTCTCTTTCAGTTATTACTCTGTTGGAGTAACATTTGCTCCAAATAAAGAGTTTAGCTGCCCTTGTAAATGGTTACTTAATCATACTTGCTTTTTGTTTTAATAAATATGTGGAAATGGAAAAATAAAATGGTTAACAACTGCTGAGAGCACCAGTCTCATAATTTCTATGAAATAAATGAATACAAAAGTCACTGGGTGGATTCAAAATCAGTCTTTGACTTTAATTTGAGACAGTCAATTGTGTGTTTGAAGAGCATGATGAAGAAGCATCATGGGACAGCAGAGAGTGTATTCGTGGGGTTGGGGAGAGCAAGTTCCCAGTTCAAATAACATGTGGGCTTTATTAGATGCTTCCAGAAGCAATTATAGCAAAAATGTCACCTGACTTGGAGATGAAACAACCAAGTAAATAAAATGTGCAATTCCCATGTCAGGTTGGGACACAGTAAGGAGGACACCTGTTAAAGATGGAGGGGCAATCCGTGAGGGGAATATAGCATTTGCTAGCATCACGCAAGGAAACATAAGACATCAAAACACGGAGAATGAGATAATAGAAACATCATGTTCATAGCGTCTCAGTTCTACAAAAACATCAAATAGGCAAAAAGCAAGAACAAGAACAAAAAGACCGAACGGTAAACAGACCTCGAATCTAGAGTCAACATCATATTTAACAGAAACTGAGAAATAAAGTGTTCATTTCATCAGGATTGGGTTTTCCTGCTGCAAGTGCTACATGATATAGCAGAAAAATATTGCAAACTCCTAGAATAAGATTGAAACACTGGTTATTTATAAGCTTCAAATATTTTCTAAGAAAATCCAAAAGGAACAAGATTTGATTTCTTTACATCAAAACCCAGGTCCTATAAAGAAGTAGACATCTCGCTTTAAAGGCCCAGGAAACATTTACAAAATTGATTATATTGTACTTTAGAAAGGCATCAATGAATTTCCCCCACCCCAAAATAGAATTTATGTGCACATTCTCTAGCCATAGTAAAATATAATCCCATTTGAACAGAGGGCATCAAGAACAACACACAACCAAATAAAGCAAAAGTGAGATTGAAAGTGAGTGATAATGTTCACATTTCATTGAGATAACCATCTAAGAACAAGAAAACAACAACAACAATCATAATTACAAATGTTCAACATTACCAAGAAGACTACACATTGAATTGTAGGATGTGAAGTCAAAGTCGCAACGAGAGGTAAATTTGTACCATGACATATTTCAATAATCAAAGAAGAACAACAATTGGCGATACATAGATAGACTGAGCAAATGTGAGGCATGCAGAAGGCAGGAAAAAGTCAGGTATCAGTGAACATGCTCAAACAAAATGCAGAGTTGAGAAATTATTCCAAGAACTGAGTTTTCGAAGACAAAAAAGTACAGGCTTTCCTTTAGATCATGTAGTAAAGAGATAAAGTATGTATATGTAAAATAGAAGGTGATATAATCACAGAAACATAAAATTTCATTATAACATAACATTACTTTTAAGTCTATACCAATAACGTTTTAAATCTCAAGCTGTATTGTCTCTGAGGATTAGTAATACCAAAAGGGAATTATGGAGGTTACTATATTGGACACAGGATGATATACTTTATCTCTTTATTTCTCAGTGACGCTCTACAGGTTCTCATTTTAACCACTTGGCAAATGAGGAAACTAAGCAGAGGAAAGAGACAGCATTTCCAAGAGTCCCGTGAGAAAGGATTTACGCTCAATACATTTAAAGATTTAACTACTTCAATATATTAGAAAAAGGGGCAGAACTTTTAAAGATACAGAAAATTAAAAGATTCTGGTAAATACAAAAGACACAGAAGCATTGAGAAAGACTTCCCGGGAGGTAAATGTTAGCAAATTCAAGTTTTCATGGAGCGTCCATTCAAATGCTATATATGTGTCTATATACATATATATATATATATATATGGTACAGAATATAGAAAAAGATGAAGTGACACCTAATGCATTTACAAAGCCAACGTAACTGGCACTGAAAGCTGACAACACATTTGAAAAGTCCTGAGTTAAACACATGGAAAGCAAATCTTATTAAAAGGACAACATACCATAATCAAATATAATTTGACCCCCAAAACACTTCAAAATTATGAAACATTATTAGCACTCATTGTACTGACAGAGAGAAACAACACAGACATCTCTCAGACATCAAAAAAGCATTTCAGAAAATTCTAAATCCATTCTTGAATCATATGAACTAGAAGGTCCTACAATCTTATTAAAAAATAAAGTCTAGTCAGGAAAATAATTTGTAATTGTACCCAACAGTGAAACAGAAAGAAGGCAGATTTCTGTTACTAACAATATGTTTAGAAGTTGTAGCCAATACAATAAGATAAGAAAAAGCAATCAGCAAGACAACATGAAAGAGATAAAATATAGAGATATGAGCAATTATACCTGGAGATTCTAAATTATTTAATGAAAAGCTTGAAGCACAAACAAATAAATTCAATGAGACAGATTGATACTAGAATATATACAAGTTCCCACACACCACTGACATGGAGTTCAAAAATATGGAAAAAGGCAGGCCAGATTCACAACAGAGGTAACACATAATTCTTGGGAATAATCTTAATGACAAATTGAATATGCCAAATTTGACAAGTAATTTATAAATTAATTTACAACTGCAAAATAGCATGTAACAAGTTTTATAGTTTTACCACTGTTCTTGTTTTTTTCTTTTTTCTTTCTTTTTTTTTTTTTTTAAGACAGTGTTTCCCTATGTAGCCAGTCTGGCCTTGAGCTCATAATCCTTCTGCCTCAGCCTCCCAAGTAATGGGATTACAGGCATGGACCTCTTTGCCTGGCTTTGACTGATAACTTTATAAAGTCCACAGAAAATCTAGAGTGTTTTAAGATTCACAGTATCATTAAAATCTACTTGAAAGAATAAACAAATCAGACTAAAAAAGGAAAAAATAAAAATTAAAAAGAAATGAAGGAAGACTATTGCCACTGAACAATGATTCAATATAACATAACACATGAAAACAAACTACAGCTGGTCTAAACATTTAGTAAGCCAGTAGAACAGAGGAAAGTCAACATAGGAATCAAAACAGTAAAGGCATATATAGGGGGCTGGAGACATGGCTCAATATTTAAGAGCATTAGCTGGTCTTGCAGAAGATGCAGGTTTGGTTACCACATGGTAGTTCACAGGCACCTCTAACTCTAGTTTCTCAGGGACCAATACCTCTTCAGTCACCATCAGCATTGAACAGGCATAGTGCACAGACACACGAAGCCGAAACACTCACACTCACTTTTAAAGATGTTATGCAATGCAGTAAAGGTAGAAATGAGATTATTATTATTATTATAATGAATTAATAGATTAAATATTGAAATAGAAAATATAAAATTACAGAAGTCTATAAAAATGACTTTATAAGCTTTATTAGGGAAATAGCTTTTTATCAAAACAAAAATGCAAATGAAGAAAAGTAAAAAGTAAAACGATATCTTTATTTAACCTAACAATTTTTAACTTTAAGAGTTATTTTAATATTTGCATGTATGCGTGTGCATGTGTATGAGGGGG
>JADRCD010143150.1:16519-28175 GCA_019843815.1 Montemys delectorum | reverse complement strand
TTTTTTTTGAGAAATGGCCTCATTTTGCAACTCTGGCTGGCCTGGAACTCTTTGTAAATCAGGCTAGGTTCAAACTCACAGCAATCTGCCTACCTCTGCTTCTTGAGTGTGGGGTGAAAGGTGTGCCACTATGCCTGGCTGCAAAAACAAATTTTAGTGGCATTTACTTATTTCATGTTTGTGCTACAGTATATGTGTAGAGGTCAGAGGTCAACTTGTGAGAGTTAGTTCTACTTCTACCATGTGAGTCCCAGGATTGAACTCATGGTGTTAGGTTTATTGACTAGTGCCTTTACCTATTGAGCCATCTCACTGCAGTGAGAAAGAAGGCTTGACAGAGAGGTAGTCCATGCCCACCATGTCTCTGGATGATCATTAAGCTCAACCGAAGCCAGTGAGGAGGTCACGGTAGGCCAGGCTACCTGGGCGGCCGCAAGAGCACAGTGCAGGGCGCGGGTGAATCGAGGTGGCCAGCCTAGGAGGTACTGGCCCGCCATCACCCGCGGTGGCAGGAACCGCCTGCCACCATACTGCACACCGAAACAACTTCCTGACAAGTGGCAGCAGGACCGCTTCCATGGCAGCTACCTGGAGCCAACCTGGAGACCAGTGCGAAGCTGTTCCTCTCAAACCTGCACTTCCGAGTGTCAGATGATGATATTCAGAAACTCTTTGCAGAATTTGGAACCTTGAAAAAATCCGCTGTGCACTATGATCACTCTGGACGAAGTTTAGGGACAGCAGGGCTGCACTTTGAACAGAAAGCAGATGCCCTGAAGGCTATCAAAGAGTACAGTGGTGCCTCTTTGGATGGCTGCCCTATGAAAATCCAGCTTGTTGAATCACACATTGACACACGACTAACACCTGCACAAAGTACAAACACAGGTGGCATGACAAGAAACCGTGGCTCTGCAGCTTTTCCTGGTGGTGGCACCAGGACAGGGACTGGTGAAGGCAACCTGGGAAGAGGTAGAGGCACCAGCAGGAACTCAAAGCAGCAGCTTTCTGCAGAGGAGTTGGACGCACAGCTCGATGCTTATCAGGAAATGATGGACACCAGCTAAACAACCTAGCAAATCTGCACGAGGAACAGGACCGAGAAGAAGCCTCTGGGATGCCTAGAGGGAGGCTTGGCAGCTGGACGCTGCAGACAATCATGGATTTGCTTTTTCCTTCTTTGGATTTCTTTCTTGATTTTTCTTCCTCTTTTAAGACTCGTGTAAACTTTTTTCTTTCTTTCTTTCCTTCTCTTTTTTTTAATTTTTAAAAATTCTGTAACAGAGCTATTTTGTACTGAGTTATTTTGGAGATAAATTGTACTGGTTGCTGTTGTGAAGGTGGCATTTTCACCTTTGCCATGATAAAAATGTGTGGAGTAAAAAAATAAACAAGGGTCATAAAGTTAAAAAAAAAAGAAAAAAAGAAAAAAAAAAGAAACCAAATTAAAAATTAAAGGTTTAATTTTTATGTGTTGGTGTTTTTGCCTATATTTATGTGTGTGTGCCATTTGTGTGCAGCACCTGTGGAGGCTGGAAGAAAGTGTTAGACCTTTGGAATTGGAGTTACAGTTGGGAGCTGCCATGTGTGGTGCTGGGAACTGATCGCTGATTCCTTGCAAGAGCAGCCAGTGTTCTCAGCACCCAAGTTTTTGTATGTCTTAAATCTTTTTTTAGATTTATTTAGTTTATCTTTTTTATGTGTCTTAAGTGTTTTGCCTGTTTATATATTCGGTGTAAATACTTAGGAATTTGTTAGAAGCAATTCAGAGAATATGTAGTGCCAATAAAATTAGAAAAGGGGCCAGGGCAGGAGAGGTGATTCAGCAGTTAAGAGCTCTTACTGTTCCTTCTGTGGACCTAGGTTTCATTCCCAGCCACCCACATGGAAGCCTACAGCTGTCCTTAATCCCTGTTCCCGGGGCTCCTATACCCTCCTGATGGTCAAGCACCAGGCATGCATGTAGTATGCATCATGCATATAAAATAAATATTGCAATTTTTTTAAATTAGGAAAACACTTAAGTACTTAGTGAAAATATAATCCCAGTTGAATATGTTTATGTGAAAGTATTTAATAAATGTGTTTCCTCTTTAAAAGGCCTATTTAAAACATACATATATAATAATTAGATTGTCTTAAGTATTTTATTACAAAATATCATTTGAATGATATTCTTATTTGCTTTTTTTTTCTGATTATCTAACTTTCAGTTCATAGCCTGCCAAACTTAGAAAAAGATATACCTAAAAGTAAACACATTTAAAGTAGGTTGAGTGGCTGGGGTATGGTGCATGCATATACTTACAATGCCAGAATCCAGGGAGATCTCTGAGCTTGAAGTCGGCATGGTCTACAAACATAGCTGCAGGTCAACTAAGACCACATAGTGAGACCTTGTTTTAAGAAACAAACAACTTCACCTCCCCTTTTTAGACAATGCTCAGGTAGTATACATGGGCTCTGAACTCCTGGGCCTCCTGTCCTGAGGTTATTGGTGTGTACAATCATGTGTGGCTTGGAGAAATGTTAAGATCAGTTTCTTGTTAAAAAAGTAGCATGAGCGTCTTCTTTGGGGTTTGAATCCTTTGTTTGTCTTTGCTTTGGTAAATGAAGGATACAGAAGTTTGAGGACAGAGCTGCTGTGCCCCTGTAGGACAGTCGTAGGTAATACAGGGTCACCCCAGTCAGATACTCTTTTAAATAACAGTCATGGTGAGTTAGAGTTATGTCGATAGAAGTGCTTGTTTGACACTTAGGATGGAGCTCATCATTGCAAAAGGTATTCCTAGGAGGTAGGCAGGCATGGCTGCTTTATTGCTCTCAGCTGGTAAAGTTGCCAAGTTGGTCTCCTGGGTTAGAAAGATGTTCCTTGGAAACTGGGGTGATAAACTTGACCAATATACTTTTCATCTTGTTTTTAGAAATCTGCTTTTTAATTAAACTAAGAAATATTTCTCTTTTGCAGTCTCTTCTTGTGACCGTGAGGACAGCTCATGTGATTTTAAGGTGAGTATAAATGTTGGAGAGATGATTGACATTTACTTGTTCAGTTGAGTTTGAGGTGGATGTAATATATAACATGAGATGAGATGTTAAATATTTAACAGTGTGACTAAACTATACCATGTTTAAGTTAAAGTAAAATATGTGTGACTAAACTATACCATGTTTAAGCTAAATTTACTTGGGATGGTAAGCTAACATGCTTTTCTCCTTTCTCTCTGTATTGTAGATATGTAATTCACCTCTGGGACCTCAACCATGAAGGGACGTGGGAAGGAAAGGGAACCTATGTGTATTACACCGACTTTGTCATGGAGCTCACTCTCCTGTCCCTGGACCTCATGCACCACATTCACATGCTGGTGAGTCCCCAGTACAGTCAAACACTGAAGTATTCAAGATGACATGGATGAACCCTTTAAGAGAGTTGAGTGTTGTGGGGCAGCCTTCCTCCTTTGGCAGCTAGGTGGAAAGCGGTGCTGTGGGGCTGCTTTGGGTGGTGGGTGCCCAGCTCAGGTGGTGAGTGCTGTGCCAGCAGGCGCAGTTAACTGCTCACAGTCATTAGAGCATTCTTAGAGCACAGTAAAGGGGACCTTCCTGATAGTGTGTGTGGCTTCCTACAGAACACGTGCTCTTTAGTGGTAATGGGAAGGAATTCTTGCTGCTTTTACCTTCTAAGGATTTATGGTTTTCTACCTTTGTAATTAAAAACAAAGTCTTTGTACTTAAAATCTACCTCATTAAATTGGTGTCTGGAATTTCAATGTTGAAGCCAGTTCAGTCTTACACACCTATAATTCTAGAACTTGTGAAGAAAAGGCAGGAGAATCATCAAGTTCAAGGTCAGCCTGGGTATATACTGAGACCTTGTCTCAAACACCAAGAACTGACTGGGGATGTAGCTAAGGGAAGAGCACTCAACTATAAGCTACTCAGTGTCCTGGGTTTGGTCCCCAGCACCATAGGAAGGAAATGTAAGTCTCTTTGACAGGTGGGCATTTAAAAAACTCTAACTAATAATGGTAAGAATCCATATAGTAATGGGCAATTTATATACTCATCACAGTAACATTTAAAAGGGACATCACATTTATAAGCATACTTTTTGAAAATGAAAAAAAGATTAACATTTTGTTTTATTTTTTAACTTTATAAATTTTATTATAAAAAACTTGCAAATAAATAAACACTACATTCTAAATAAAACAGACCCAAAGTCTATACAACTTAGAGTGTATATGTGTATGTATATATAAGTTTGCATGACTGGACATTTTTTTACATTAAGCTGTTAAATTTCACGTTAATTACTCAGGAGAGGTTATGATGGGATGGATACCTACACTGAAGAGCCATGGGTATTGTTTAGGGCAATCAAATAAATACATGCATTTATTTACTGAGAGATTGTTCTGTTTCCCTTTCACTGACCTTAGGGAGCCTCGCTGTACATGTACCTTCATCACTAGCAAATGTTTATGTGTGTGGTTTATGTTCACATTAGTGTATGTGTGCTCACCTGTACACAGATGTATATGGATCCATATGTGGTCCAAAGGTTGATGGGAGGTGTTTTCCCCTGTTGTTCTCCACCCTATTTTTTTTTTTTTTTTTGGTTTTTCGAGACAGGGTTTCTCTGTGTAGCCCTGGCTGTCCTCTCACTCTGTAGACCAGGCTGGCCTCGAACTCAGAAATCTGCCTGCCTCTGCCTCCCAAGTGCTGGGATTAAAGGCATGTGCCACCACCATCCAGCCACCCTATTTTTTGAAACAGGTTTTTTTCACTGAATCTGGAGCTCACTGATAAACTAGACTGCTCAGTGAATTTCAGAGTCCTTCTAGCTTCATCTTTCCAGCTCTGGGTTTACAAATGTGCATGGCCACATCTGGCATTTTGTTTTGTGTAGCCTTGGCTGTCCTGGAACTCTGTCAGTAGACAAGGCTGGCCTTGAAGACACACAGATCTTCCAGCCTCTGTCTCCCAAGTGCTAGGATTCCCTGACTGGATCAGGCCTGCCTTTTTATGTGGGTGCTAGAGATCCTAACTCAGCGTGTTACTCATTGACTCAACGTTGAGCCATGTCCTTAGCCCTCACATTTGTTTTTATATTTTACTTCCCTCTATCTCTGTTCAGTTATTTGGCAACATCTGGTTATCTATGGCTAGCCTGGTTATCTTTATGCAACTTCGTTACCTGTTCCATGAGGTACAGCGTCGAATCCGTCGCCACAAGAACTATTTGCGAGTGGTAGGAAACATGGAAGCCAGGTAAGAAAGTGTGTCTTTCTTTTAGAGATGGAATAGACTTTCTTCCTGGAATGTGGGGAGGGTTCCAGAGGATATAGGGGTTTTTTTTTCTTTTTAAAGATTTATTTATTTTATGTATATGAAAAGAGGGCATCAGATCCCATTACAGATGGTTGTGAGCCATCATGTGGTTACTGGGAATTGAACTCAGGACCTCTGGAAGAGCAGTTGGTGCTCTTAACTGCCGAGCCATCTCTCCAGTCTGATACAGGGTTCGTATTTTTAGTCATTGTCTGTTGTTGTTACTGGGTGGAAGCTCCTGGAGTCTTCTGACATCTTTGTCTTGTGAAGGTGTGTCTTGATTACAATTTATACATGTATGTTTATGGACATGGCTCACTCACTGAAGATACTCTCACTTGCCAGCTTGAGGCTAACCCAAACCAGAAAGGGCAGGATTAGTGGGTACTCTTTTTTCTTCTTAGGGACAGTTTGGATCTCTGGGTGTCTGATTCCTCTGATATATCCGTAAATGCCCTGAATGTATCACTAACAATGTGTCACTAACAGGTACTACCATTCCTGCAGTCAGTTTTGTGTTGAATTTCTCACTTTAAGAACTATGACGAATAGTTCTTAAGAACTATGAAGAATAAAAGTACTTTTTCCACTTGATCAATTTTGCTGGTGATTGTGCCATTGTACTGGTTGTGTGTATAATATGGTATACTTTGGCTGTGTGTGAAATTGATGAGTTCCTCCTGGGCCTGCTATGTGTTCTACAGGTTTGCAGTTGCAACTCCAGAGGAGCTAGCTGTCAATAATGACGACTGTGCAATCTGCTGGGACTCCATGCAAGCTGCAAGGAAACTGCCCTGTGGACATCTTTTTCACAAGTAGGAGCTGTGTGCAGGGTGTTTGGGAGTGGGCTTTGTCCTGGGATTGTGAGTGCTTTTTCTGTTACTTTGAACATAAGCCCAGCAGTAGAACAGTGCCTCAATCTGCCCTTGTTGTTGATGTTACTTGGAGCCTGTGACTAGATTTTTTTTTCATTTTTACCTGTGAACCTTTTGTTTGCTTTTAGATGGTTCTTTACCCATATTTACCAACTTAATTTCTATTTATTAGCTTTCTTCAAAATTTTCTCCATTTTAAGTTCTAGAGAGCCGGGTTGAAATGGAATCAGACCAAGAACTATCAAGTGATCCATTAGCAAAGATCACAGGCTAGACCCTTCCATAAATCTCCAAGATCAGAGAACATCTCATATTTCAGAGATATCAAGACTATTTAAGCTAAATAATTTTGTGCATGGGTTTAGTATTTTGCTACTGATAGATTTAGAGTTATCTTTCTGCCCTTCGACTATTGAAAAAATTTTAAATCTTATCATCTTTAGTTTTTTCCTTTTTCATATCAGAAGGGCTTTGGAGCTAGAGTTAACAAATGTCCTGACAGACAGACAGTTTTATGTGAGGACACTGTGTGGAGCTGTTGGGCTCCAATGGAAACGACAGATGAGGTCTTGGGTTGTGGAGCTTGCAGTCTCATTCAGGAGTGGAACGAGAGTTAACAGACGCATTTAGAATGTACAAGTCTAAATAGACCTATATGTTTTAGAGAAACAGGACCATTAAGTGCTGGTGTATGCCTTTAATCCCAGCACTCAGAAGGCAGAGGAATCTAAGTTCAAGGCCAGCTTGACCTACAGAGTGAGTTCCAGAACAGCCAAGTCTATACAGGAAAACCTAAAAAGGAAAAAAAAAGAAAAAGAAAAAGAAAGAGAAAGAAAGAGAGAAACAGGATTCTTAAGAGCAAAGGAATCTGATTCAGATTATGAGGAAGTGACTTTTAGTGGAAGTGAGGTCTTTGAAGGAAGAGCAGGTCGGGAGGGTGTAAAATGGGAGGCACAAGGAGCAGCTCCAGAAGAGGATAAAGTTGGTGTGTTGATGGAACCAGATAGAAGCCAGCATGAGACTCATGGTGGGGGAAGGAGTGTATTTGCCAAGGGAGGAGACGTAGGCAGGGCTGGAGGGCCCCTGTGTGGGCAGGACACATTGAAGGATTTTCCATGAAGTGCTGGATAGAGAGGTGAGAATTAGATCTACAGAGCCAGTGTTCTGAAGAAAAGGCCATGGTTATAACCATATTGGTCAGAAGCTATGGTAGTAAAATGACAGGTCACTCAAGGATGGAAGAGGCCGAATGCCGAATGAGTGAGCCACATGGATTCTGAGGTGGCTGCATGGAGCTGGAGATGAGAAGCCAGGCCAGGAAGTGATGGAGAAGGGACTATAACAAGAGATGATAGTTGTCTTTGTATTAGAGGGTGGTAGCCACAAGTATTTGTCAGCATTTACATCTGGCTAGTAGTAAATAAAAGTAAAGTGAAATGAGAAAAACAGTAATTCTGGTGATTTCTCACAAAATATGCTGACGAGCAGTTGAATATGTTCTATCTCTTCCTTTGAACTCTTTGTTAGCTCCTGCCTTCGTTCTTGGCTAGAACAAGACACCTCTTGTCCAACATGCAGAATGTCTCTTAATATTGCTGATGGCAGTCGTGCCAGGGAAGACCATCAAGGAGAGAACTTGGACGAGAACTTGGTTCCTGTAGCAGCTGCAGAAGGCAGGCCTCGCTTGAACCAGCACAATCACTTCTTCCACTTTGATGGTAAAATGGCTGCAACTTCTACAACTATCAGTATGGCTTTCTTTCCTAAAGTGATATTGTTAGGATTGTAAACTGCCCTGTATAGACAAGTTTACTAGTACTTAAAAAATATTTTTTACTACCTTTTACTGAATTCATTTATTCTGTGTGGTTATGTTTGTAGTACGTGTATACGTATACTACATGGTATCCCTGTGGAGGTCAGAGGGCAGTTTGTGAATGTTGGTTCTACTCTTGTATCATGGATCCTAGGGACTAACTGCTTATCAGGCTTAGGGTCAAGAACCTTCACTTGCTGGGTTATCTTGCCATCCTCAGTATTACATTTTAAGTTTGTTTAGTTGTTTGTTTGTTTTTTTTTGTTTTTGTTTTTGTTTTTTTTTTTTTTGGTTTTTTGAGACAGGGTTTCTCTGTGTAGCCCTGGCTGTCCTGGAACTCACTCTGTAGACCAGGCTGGCCTTGAACTCAGAAATCCACCTGCCTCTGCCTCCTAAGTGCTGGGATTAAAGGCGTGTGCCACCATTGCCTGACTTTATTTAGTTTTAATACAGGTTTTTTTTCCTGTGTATCCCAGGCTGGCCTTGAATTGAGGTTGCTGTGCCTTAGTTTCTCTAGATTACACTTACAGGCTTGTGACCACCAGATCTGCCTTATACCTCAGTTTCAAAAGTGTTTGGGGTAGGTGGATGAGTAGGTGAACTGAGGGGTTATTCTGTGACATTAATAAGTGGGGTGAGGTAGTTGGTGGTGCACACCTTTAATTCTAGTACTCAGGAGGCAGAGGCAGATGGATCTTCATGAGTTCAAGGCCAGCCTGTTTACAGAGTGATTTTCAGGACAGCCAGGGTTACACAGAAACCTTGTCTGGGCGTGGGGGGGTAAGGGGGAGGAGGTGGGGCGCGAAGTTAGGTAGGGAGGTAGAAGTAGTAGAACTGAATTAAGTGTGTCTTCAAGGAACCCACGTAACCAGTTTAATAGTTAGCCTTTGCTAAAACTTGGTTGTGTTGGTGTGTTATATAAACATATGACGAAGGTTCCTTGAGTTGTTTTCTCAGGGAATACCATAGGTGGAATCTGACCTGGAGCCCTGTTGGTTCTTCCTAAAGCATGGCTGTTCCTGTAGCTTGGATTCTAAAGTCATGGATGGGTATTGTATGGGGGGCTGATCATCTTTCTTGAGTCACATCACCCAGTGGATTTTGAGCCCATCAATTCCAGTGCTTTGTGTTGTGTGAATTCCCGCTCTGGAGTTTTCTTAGGAGAGGTGCTGTTCAGACTCTGAGAGTGAAATATAGGAAGAGTATTGGTACAGTCCTGAGAGGCTCAAGGGGAGTAGAGGCCAGTGTCTGAAGGGGTTCAAGGAGCTGGCTTGGTTCTGTTGTTAACAAAGGTAGTAGAGCACAGACCTTTATTCCCAGCACATGGGAGGCAGAGGCAGGCAGATCTCTGTAAGTTGCAGGCCAGCCTGGTCTACATAGAGAGTTCCAGACTAGATAGGGTTACATAGTGAGACCCTGACTCATAAAGAGAACTGTACCAAGCATAAAATTGGAGTTTTTCCTCTCAGCCCCAAGCTCCTGGAATAAGGACTCTGAGACTCAAATTGTATTTACAAATGCTGTGGCCATAGGCTTTGGCTGTCCCCCGGCTGGCTCATGTATTAATCATCTCGTTATTCTATTCTGAGTTCTACCGTGTGGCTGGTTACCTCTGGTCCTCTCCCATGTTTCTGGGGTGAATCCTTCATGCCTGGCTCTGCCCCAGAATCCTTGCTTTCCATGGAATTTCCTGCCTCAGCTGCAGCCAATCAGCTTTATTTGACAGGCAAAGGTTCCAAACAGACATAAGAGATTCCTTACAACTAAGCACAAGTTTCTTCTCTCTCAGTGCTGGGTTGAACTCTTTCATGTGTGCCTCAATGTGCTAGTCTAGCCCCTTACCACTGAGCTGTATATTTCCAGCCTTTTTCTGTTTTCTGTTTTCTGTTTGAGACAGGGTCTCATGATGCTTCTCAGGCTGGCTTTTAACTTTTTAATTCTCTTGTCTCAGCCTCCCAAGTAGCTAGGATTACAGACCTGCACCACTAGACTTGGCTTACTTAGTACAGCTTCTGAAATGTGTTCGCAGATCTTGGAGATGGAGCCTGGTTTTTATAATTGCTATTATTACAACTGTAGTCAGTCACTTTGTCCCTTGTGTGCTCTTGAACAAAACATCCATTTTATTCTAAGTGCATATTATTTGGCAGGACCCCTTGTATCCCATGCTGCTACTTGGCTGTAAAGCAGTACAACCCCTCCACATGAAGCTTGATAATGAATTGTTTTGTAGTTCCACATGATGGCTTTGCATTTTGAACCTAAATAACAGAAACTACAACTACCAATGATTATATCACTCCACAAACCTATATTAGAGAACTCTTTGAAAAAGAATTTTTAATCTGAAAACTAAGATAACCCCCCATTCCCCAAGGCTACACATTTCATTGTGTAGCTCTTGCTGGCTTGGGGTTCACTATGTTGACCAGGCTGACCTTGAATTCACAGAGATCCTTCTGCCTCTGTCTCCCAAATGATTAGGAAATGGTATGTGTACCTCTCCTGAATGGGTAAAGGAACACCCATATACCTATTTTAAAAAAGGCATTTTCCACAATGCCCAGACTAGGGAAAAATCTTTAAATTATATTAAGCAGAAAGTACTTCATGAAGGCAATCATGAAAATGACTCATCCACATGAGGGACAATTTGTGCTGGTTGTAAGAGAGGAGTGAAACCGAGCTGTTATAGCAGTTCCAGAGTCATGGGAACCCTTGATAAGAGAAGGGATTGCAGGTGGAATGGCTGTTTGGCTTCACATCCTGCGATGTCATTAACCTGTGTGATCTTGGATGTGTTCCCTAACTTCTTAGTGCCTGAGGGACCAAAGACCAAGGTTGGGGCCAGAGTCATATCTCTGAGAGGAATGGAAAGCATGTGTAGGTTCTAGTGAGGACAGAATGAACTAATCTGGAGAAAACACTTGGCAAAAAAAGTCCTAGCATAAAGAAAGCCCTTAGTGAATAGAGGCTGTTAGTAGAGTGTCTGGATACACAGATGACACTGGGGCAGGGACTAGGGCACTAATTCTTGTGTTGAACTCTGATTTGTCTTAGGGTCCCGGATTGCAAGCTGGCTGCCAAGTTTTTCAGTTGAAGTGATGCACACTACCAACATTCTTGGCATCACACAGGCAAGCAACTCACAGCTAAATGCCATGGTAAGAACTGCTAACTGCTTAAGATGAGAACTAGTGAGTGAGTGGTCAGGAGGCTCAGGAGGGGCTCTGGACGTGTGGATAGTGTGCTGTGGATAGTGTGCTGTGGATAGTGTGCATGGCCTTGTTGGCTTCTCTCTTACCTAGTAGCCAGCAAAGTTTTCAGGGGCCACTTCCATTTCTCTCTCTTCTTTGTCTCCTCTCTCCGCTCTTCCCTCCCTCTCTTATACAAAGAATTAAATCCAGGGCCTAGCATTTGCTAAGCATGCTATCACTGAGCTTTGTACTTGCTATGTCTTTGACACAATAAGCTAATAAGCTGGTGCTGGCTAGTGAGTGCTTAGGTATTAAGGCAGGCTCCTGAGACTAGTCAGGAGCTTGCTTTTGTTTCACCTGTGGCAGTGCTCACCACTGGGTTTACCTGACTGTGACCTAAGCCTACACCGAGACTCTTGGTTTAAGCAAACTCA
>JADRCD010143150.1:0-16509 GCA_019843815.1 Montemys delectorum | reverse complement strand
CTTTGCCTCCAAAAGTGTGTGTGTGTGTGTGTGTGTGTGTGTGTGTGCTTGTCTTGAGTCTTCTCAGGAAGAGTGGTTTGTACGAAAGCTCAAAGGTTGGCAAGATGGCTGTTGATCTATAGGAAGAAAACAGCCGAAACAGTTGCTCAGGCTGTGGATGAGGTTGTACTGGGAACTTGGGAAGGGCACCTTGTTGGAGCAGATTGAGGTTCATAGCAAATTTAAGGGGACAGTACAGAGATTTCTCACATACCCTTCTGCTACATGTAAGTTTGCATGAATGTATAGTAAGGTAAAGTCACCATTACAGTGCCATTCAGAGTATTTTTCATTGCCCTAAAAATGCTATATGTTCTCCCTCATCCATCTCTGTAGCTTTGTTTTTCTGGAATGTCAGACAGTTGGATTTGACCTGCTAATTCATATATAGGATTCCCCTAAGCCTTATCATGGATTAATAGCTCATTTTTTTGAACACTGAATTATATGTCATTATCTGGATATATAATATTTCATTTGCTCATACTTTTATAAAAAATAAGATTTATTTTATTTTTAATCATGTGTATATGTGTGTGGGGCTATCCATGGAAGCCAAAAGTGTCAGATCCTTTGAAGTTGGGCTTATAAGCAGTTGTGAGCTATCTGACATGGAAGCTGGGAATTGAACTCAGGTCCTTCTAGAAAAGTAATATGTGTTCCTAAGTGCTGAGCCACCTCTCCAGTCCCACCTTGATTTCTTTAGCATATAGTCTTGAAGTCCTATGGTATAAGTCTTCCAGCCTTCCTCTTTTTCTTTAATGGTATGCTGACTACCTTAGCTATAGGTTTTCCCGTATACCTTTAGAATCACTTTGTCCATATCTATAAAATAGCTTGCTGGGATTTTGACTGAGATTGCATTAAATCTTTAAGTCAAGTTAGGAGGAACTGTCACAGACATCAGCTTGCCTCTTCTGGGATTGAAAGTGTGGACCACCATGCCTGATATGGTGGTCTGAATGAAAATGTCCCCAATAGGCCCATAGGGAATGACATTAGGAGGTTATGATCTTGTTGGAGTATATGTGTACTTGTTGGAAGAAGTGTGTCACTGGAGGTAGGCTTTGAGGTCTTGGCTCAAGCCAAGCCCAGTGCGGCATTCTCTCTTCCTGCTGTCTGCTGATCGGGATGTAGAACCCTCAGATCCTTCCCCAGCATCATGTCTGCCTGCACACTGCCATGCTTTGCACCATGATGATAGTGGACTGAACCTCTGAAATTGTAGGTCAACTGCAATTAAATGTTTCCTTTGTAAGAGTTGCTGTGGTCATGGTGTCTGTTCGCAGCAAGAAAAACCCTAGCCAAGATTCCTGGCTACCTTACCTTTTGTTTGTCAGAGGAAATTCTTTTCTTTTTCATCCCTTCCTCTCTCCCTCCTTGCTGGAGCTCCTGGGAGTTAATCCTAGGTATTACTTATATGTGAGGGCTTCTTCTTCCCTCCCCTCTGTCTCTGTTCCCTCCTCGTCTCTCCTCCATCTTTCTGTGTGCTGGACACTAAGCCTAGGGCCTTGTGCCTGCTAGGCAAGTGTTTTGCTACTATACTTCCCCCCTGGCCCCTGTCTCCCTAATTTTGGAGATAGGTTCTCTAGTCCAGATTGGCTTGAACTCATGATCCTTCTGCCTCAGCCTCCTGAGTATTGGGATTAGAGAGCACAGCCATGTTTTTTTTTTTTTTTTTTTTTTTTAGTGAAGAATGTGGGACTAGGAATGATCTTTGGAGAAGTAGAAGTTGAAGGTACAAAACCTATAGAAATACTAACGCAAGGGTAACACCCTTCAAACACCCTTCAGGTGGCGGGTAGGGTGGAAGTAGAGAAGGGAAGAGGGCTTTACTGATAGAAGGAGGGGTGGATAGAGCTGCAGACAATGTTTGGGATTTGGGTGAAAAAGAAAAGATTAATTGGCTTACAGTAGGCCAGAGGTAGAAGTAATTTGAATGAGATGAACAGAGAGGAAAGGTAACATGTGCATGTGGTAGAATAGTGCTCAGCCTTAAAGCCATGGTGATTCTGGCCCTTGCTACCCTGTGCAGACACGTGAGGCCAGCGTGTGAAGGGAAAAAGCTGGGGATAAAAAGACAGGGTAGAAGTGGGTTTTGATAACAGCAAACATAGAAAATGGAGGAAACATGGCTCCTGCTGTCTCCCCCTGGCTCCTTTCTCTGAGATCATCACCATGGTAGACATGGGTACTCTGGAATGGAAGAGTGCTGGAGGTCTCTTGGCAGACTCTGGCCTGCAGCAGCTACATTCCAGGAAGTGTGAGCCTCCTGAGAGGAGGTTGGTTTAAAATCTTAGGCAGGCCCTATCAGCTTTTTAATTATTTGAATGGTCTGAAATAAACTAATTTTTAGCATAACTAATTTACTAGAACTATGCATTTTTAATTAAAATCCAATATTTAACTGATTGGATTTTCTGGTAGAAAGATTTATGATAGAAAGTCCAATAAAATTAATCCAGTTCTGTTTTCCTTTTTCTTTTCCTCAATTGGGCATGGAGAGCTAGGTGAGGAGAGAAGAATTCCATCTGCTTGTAGAGACTCTCCCCACTTTGCTTTGGTTTGATTGGTGTAAAAATGTTCCTTCCACTCCACAAGCAGTAAGGGGTTTCCAGTGATGTAGAACCTCGGGCCCTCTGGGCACTGAACAACTTGCCATTGTCTCCCCTAGTGACTCAGCAAAGCTCTGGTCAGTTGCAGTGCTGAGACACAAGCCATCTAGTGCAGTTTGTGATGCTGTGCTCCTTTGAAACTGACACCCAGTCGTACTTTCTTGTACTCCAAGCAGTTGTCTTTCCTGTTCCTTCCCTCCCTCTTTTCTCTCTCACTCTGTAAATTATGGAGATTTTTTCCACAATAGAAACCTAGAATGTAAGCATTTATAAAATATATATTTATGTGTATAAAACACATTCATATGTTCATGTGCATGTGCGTGCATACACGTGCACACACCCACTCACACAAGGTTTGAGGTGCTTGGATGGAAGTGTGGATGGAAATTTGTGTATTTATCCTGTCCACACATGCCTGAACCCCTAAGTGCGTGCTGAGATGGATCTAGAGCATGGTTTGAAAATTGTAGTTCTGAGGCAGTAGTAGATGTTTTCATAATCCTACTATGTACCTAGGTTGGTATTGAACTTGTAGATCCTCCTGCGTCTGCCTCTGAGTGCTAGGGTTATTATAATGGCATGTCACCATGCCTGGCTAAAAATTGACTTTTATAAATTAAAAAAATATATTTTAGAATTTTGCATGTGAATATTTTATTTAAAAATTTACATTCTTTAATTATATTTTTAAAGTTGCAGAATAATTTGTGTACAGTAAAAATGTGCTCTGGTTAATCTCAAGTTTAGCTCACACAGCTGTGTAGACTTAAGCTAACAAGAGTCAGAGTGGCTCTAGCCCTCCTCTCTGTGGTTCCAAGGCCCTTTGGAAGTCAGTTTTCCCCCTGGGCCTACTGAGTGCTAGACAAGGGCTCCCTAGCAGCACTCTCACCTTATGCATTGCTCCACTCACCCTCTACTTGCCCCTGTTTCCACATGTCGTCTAATGGGATCCCAGTCCGGCTTTCACATCAGGTTCTTTCACTTGGCACAATGGATATGAAAACTACACATGCACTGTCTGAACACTTTAAAAGGGTCCCTTTAGCGTAGGATACACCTATGCTAGGTAAATACTGGCACATGTAAAGTAATCATAAGTAAATCTTTAAAATGATCCCTTTTAAAACCAGAAGGTACTACTTGACCCTTCCTTGAGATCCCACTAGATTTCTGTCTGCTCTTTACTTTGAAATTACTGATATCCCAGAGGTCTGGTACCTTACAACAATAAAAAGAAAGTTGTGTGCAGGTGATCTGCTAAGCCAAAGTGGACTCTACCTGTGCTTTCAAGATAAGATGCCTACCTCTGTGTCCAGGGCCTGCCATACGTGCATACCGACCCTCGAATCTGCTGAGAGTGACCTTTGCTGTGGGTTCTTTGTATTTCTCTAGGCTCATCAGATTCAGGAGATGTTCCCCCAGGTCCCATACCACCTTGTGCTCCAGGACCTCCAGATGACACGCTCCGTGGAAATAACAACAGATAACATCTTAGAGGGACGGATTCAAGTTCCCTTCCCCACTCAGGTAAGATTGGGGCTTTATACCTAACAAATGTATTTTTTTCAAAGGTTTAGTCCTAACACGTAGATATTATTTATGATTTGAGGAAGGGTTTATATAAATTTCATTTTATTCAAATTTTGCATGAGAACAGATCAACCAAAGGTAAATACAGATAATTCGAGTATTTTTTATGCAGAAACATACCCCAAATCAGCCTTCCCTTGCTGCAGGTCTGTAAGGGGATGCCATTGGCTCCTGTCAAAGGTTGACATCTATTTTTGTGAAGAACAAAGAGTGACTGTTTAGGCTCTGCTCTTCCACAGTCTGTTGCAACTAAAGCAGCCATTGGCAGTGAGTATGTGGATGAGCAGTACTGTGGTCCAGTAAAACACTATTTGTAGAAGTAGAGAGGAGTGAACATGGGGCTATGGTTTATGGATCCTGGCACTCCAAGAGAAGGCTGGTTGTACATCATGTGATGTGTTAGTGACAGTTCACATCTCTCTGAGGCTTGGACTTTGGACTTCATTAAAAAGGCCAGAGTTTGTGCCTTATCATTCGGCCTCTGAGAGAGGTACGAAAAGAGCAACAGGGAAGCCTTCAGTAATACTTAGGAACTTAATATAAGGCCAGATAATCATCTACCAAAGGTTCCTGTGTACAGTCTATAAGTGAACAGAGATGTCTCAATAAAATTAAAAAAGATGAAGCTCTTTGGAAGAGTGTAGCCTTTGGAGACAGCTGGGCTAAGGTGCTAGCTATATGGTCCCTTGGGTCTCAGCTATCTGACCTGACTGTTAGCTGCCTTTGGAGGTGGCAGAGTTGCCTCATATAGCCAGATAGGGGTTGTCAATGAAACACATAAACCAGCCAGCAGACATGAAGGTGCTCAGACCTGAAGGGAAATATTCTGTAGGGAGGACCCAGAACAGCTCTAGCCTGGAGACTTAATTGAAGTGCCTACTTCAGAGCACTTTAGGAAGGTTACTGAGAAAACCATGAACAATGTTTACTCCATGCAGTTGACCTTTGCCATTGCTTTTGTTGTGCAATCGTTGTATTGAACAGGAAATGTAGAGCCATTTGCTAACTACTCTCAGACATGGAACTCTTATGTGGGCCTCCAAGTCCTTTGTCTCACCTTTCAGGTTTTGAGCTGTGTTGAGGACTGCCACCCTGTTACTCCATTCTGAACAACTACTGTGCTTTCTTTCAGCGGTCGGATAGCCTGAGGCCTGCACTGAATAGCCCACTGGAAAGGCCTGGCCCTGACATGGAGGAGGGAGAAGCTTCTGTCCAGGTCAGCTCAGCTTCTAGGAGCTGTGAGCTGTAGAAGTCCAGCATGCTCCTGTGCATTAGTTACAGTCACCTTGCCCTTGGCAGCAACACCTTATTTTGGTTGATAGTTGGAGAGAGTTTCAGTCCATCACTTTGGAGAAGTATGGTGGGATAATTGAGTTCATGGTGACCAGATATTGTGATGGAGGAAATTTCATCATCACAGGCTAGAAAGAAGTGAGCAAGGCAGAGACAGGAGCAGGTTGTCACCTTGGAAGGCCTACTATCACTAGTAACTTACTTTTGCCTGCTAGGCCCCACTGTTTTTTCGTATCCCATTTATAATTGGAGCAGGCCCTGGTAGTATGCCTCCTCAGAGCCCGAGACTTCTGTTTCTGCTTCCTGTCTGGCCAAAGTGCCAGCAAACGCTTGTGTAGGGGTGCACTGGCAAGGGAAGGAAACTGCCTGGGAGGCAAAAGGCCTGTCTGTGTTAACAGCTGCCTCTCTGTCCAGACGGAGCGTGTTCCACTGGACCTCAGTCCTCGCCTAGAGGAGACCTTGGACTTCAGTGAGGTAGAACTAGAGCCCATTGAGGTGGAAGACTTTGAGGCCCGTGGGAGCCGCTTCTCCAAGTCTGCTGATGAGAGACAGCGCATGTTAGTCCAGCGTAAGGATGACCTCCTGCAGCAGGCTCGAAAGTGAGTTGATTCTCCAGCCCTGGTTGGCACACATAAGTTACAGGGCAGATGGCAGCTGGGTGCCAACATGTCTCAGCCATATACATGAATTGTCTTTCTTCCCCTTGGCTCTGAGGAGGAACACTATTAACCCATGTGACAGACACAGGTAAGAAATTGATACCTAGGGTGGTTAATTCTGCCAGGACCTGGGGAAGGTCTGCCTTGAAGAGCCCTCTTGACCACTCTTCCTTGGGCCAGCATATGAACAAAGCACCTGTGTTCCATGAGTCCCCCTCCAGTTGGTGGTAGCTGGAGCATGTACTGTTCTTGGGGTGGGTAGAATCTTATTTCAGTTCTCCCAGGTGGGTTGTGGGCCTTGTACAGGCCTGTTGTTAGAAGACCCTGTGCTGTTTGTGGGAGGGAGGTAGGCAGAGGAGAGAAAGTTGAACTGTTATTGGATAGCCCTCTCCCTGGGAATTAGGTTCATCCATGGAGGAGTTTGTGCTGTCCTTCCCGCCTGGCTTCTTCCCTGTTTACCTTTCTTCTTTCTTCCTCTCTTCTTCTCCTTTTATAGTTTTGGGTTGAGTACAGGGCCTTACACATGCTGAGCAATTACCCTCTGCTGAGCTGCCTATGGACAAGGCTGCTTTTATCAAGGGATGATCTTGAGTAACAGCTTTGTGAAGGCGCTTGTGGAGAAGGGGAACCTGAGACCAGCAGCGTTCTGCATGTCTTCCCGTTTCCCATCTTTCTCTCTCTCTTGTGGCTTTATTTCTTATAGGCGATTCTTGAACAAAAGTTCTGAAGATGATGGGGCCTCAGAGAGACTCCTCCCTTCTGAAGGCACATCCTCTGACCCCATGACCCTGCGCCGAAGGATGCTGGCAGCCGCTGCTGAGCGGAGACTTCAGAGGCAACGGACAACCTAGTGCTTCCTTACCTTCCTCAGCCTCCTGCCCAGCCCTACCTACCGGAAGAGGCCTGTCCCAGTTTTGCCTGCTGTGTGGAGACCTGCGACTGCATTGCTGCTGCATAAAGCATGTGGTCTTAATAGTGTGTGGACAGCTGACAAATTTAATCCTTTGTAATACTTTCTATGTGACATTTCTCTTCCCCTTAGAAACACTGCACATTTTAACTCTAGGCATGGCCTCTTCTGGTGTTGACTGGACTTGTTGGGAGTAGGGGACAAGCAAAAGGAAGTGGGCACTTTGAGTTTCTGTTTTGATATAAGCCACAGTAGATGTTGGGTATTTTAGCACCAGAGCTGGAAGGAAGCCTGGATCCTGGGGATCCTGGAGAGGGTGCATACCAGCAGTCGGAAGGTGTGCAGCAGGAGCCTGCCTCTACACCATGGCAAAGTTTCCTATTAAATGCTGTGCTTAGGGAGGAAGCCTCTTGTGTTCCAAAAGCCAGTCCCACAGACTCCTGGACCTCCAGACCAGCAGGGGATCATGTAGAAAGAACTGATTTGGTACCTGGAGTAGAAAGAGAAAGCTCAGGGCTGCCGAATGAGGAGACCTTTTTCTGCCCTTAACATTCAGGACCAATCTGAGCCCCAATCCACAGCCAGCTTCACTTCCGTTCGCCCTGGTGCTCTTGCATCACATAAGCTTGCCCCCATGGCCGCCGCCTCTTTCTTTCCACTCCCTGCTTAATCTAGGCATGGGAAGGGGTTGAGTAGCAAGCTTTGGTTATGATTTTAGTTCCTTGGTCAATCCAGTTAAGCTATGCTAAACATACGGGTTTGATCCTTGGAAAAGGGCATGGGTCCTGCAAGGCCAGGATGTCTTGGAGGACATTGCTGAAGAAATACCTTTCATATCTCTCTCCCTGGAGCTCTTCATTTTCCTGCTTTTATTCCTGTGGGTCTCATTAAACAGAAACAGAGGATGTTGAATAATCCACATGCCTCAAGCAGTCTTGGTCCCAGATCTTCTCAAATTCTCCATGTATTTAAGGATTTGAAACATGCAATCATAGGTTACATAGTTTTATGTCCCATTGGATTAAGTTTTTTTTTTTTAATGTTTCAAAACATAGTTTTATGGTAGTCCTTTTGGGAAAAATCCAGTATTATCTAAAATTATTGGCAAAGTTAAATGTATTTTACATACCTGAAAGTTTTTAGAATGTTGACAAGTAACTGAGAAAAGGATAACAGGCGAATAGGTGAAGATAATTTATTTCAATAAATCTTTCAAAAGCCTTACTTTGAACTGCTGTTAGTTAAATTCCTGTGGGTTTTTTGTTTTTGTTTTTTTTTGTTTTGTTTTGTTTTGCTGAGAGCATAGCAATTTGTTTTTATTGTAAAGCAACAATAATAAAAAACAATCTCTTGTAGTGTGTTATGTGGGGGCCACTGGACTCCCATGCTGCTCTTGTGTGTCCTGTTTGGGTTGGGGTGTTGTATGATCCTGTTGAACTGGGTGAGGCCTTGTTTCTCCTGTGTTTGACTTGGAGGAGGCAGCACTGCGCTTGTCTTTGTCTGACACCTTTCTGTGCTGCACATGAAAAGGAAGGGAAAGCTAAGTCCACTGTTCTTCCATTTCAGATGTGGAAAGGTGGAAACTGCTTGCAGTCCGTTTCAGAGGGTCTGGAAACATTGTAGAATATTGAACAGATAGAAATGGAAGTGCCTTAATATGGCTTATGATGGTCCAGGGAGAGAAGTCCAGAGTTTATGCTTGGTTTGCTCCCTCTGTACATGGGTTGGGTCAACAGGAAGCTGGTAGAGAAATAATCTGGAGAGTCAAGGATTCTGGGTGCAATAGAAGGTGTCTGGCTTTCATCACTTCTTGGGGACACTGGACAGGTGCTAAGTGAAGGCACTGGTGGTGAGACTAGGTGGCTTGTCCATTGTTTTCACTGTCCTCTGGCAGCCAGGTAGGTCATTGGTCCTCTAGCTCAGCTGTGGAGCAGCAAAGCTCCAAGAGGCTTCTGGGTAACTTTGGAACTATTCTGTAGTCTTCTTTTCCTTATTGGACATATTTAGTTTTTGTCTTCTTGAGTCCTTCATTCTTTTTTTCTTTAAACTTTGGTACTTTTATGTAGCAGAAAGGATGACTAGGGTTGGTTTGACTCTTGGGTGCTCAGGCAGCCTGCATTTGACCTTCCCTAGAGCACTGCAGAGAATGCTCTTCAGTTTGCAGTCATCAGGCTTGATCCTTCATTGAGAGTGCTCTTTGGGAGTTGGGAACACACAAGTTAGGAGGCTTGTTAAGGAGTTGTGTTTGTCTTCCCTGGAAGGCTCTTGTCCTACCTGAAGATCCATCCCCTACCTCTGCTTTCAATAAGTTTGGAAGTGGTTCTAACCCTGGCTGTACATGGAGTGTGTGTTTGCTTTTAAATAATGTATAGATTCTGCCCCTGTGCTTCTCATACTAAACCTTCCTCTCCCACTCTTTCCAAAAACTGATTTCTTACCTTTCTCTTAAGAAGGCCATGCTAGGATGTAACCTACTGGGCACTGCCTTGCTTAACATGCATAGTGTCCTGGATTCTATGTCCAGCACTGGGGGAGATAGAAAATTAAGGTTTAAAACAAAACATTGGCTTTTATATATCTGCAAAATCCACTTATAGATTGCTAAGTTGGGAGAAAACTTGCTAGACCATAATTCGTTTTGAGACATTCAGACTGTCCTGGTCGTGTTCACCTTTGGCCTTTCGTTGGGATCTTAGTTTGTTGTCTGATACAACAGTCAAGTTGTAGATTGGTTGTAGGTTGTGTGTCTCCCTCTGTCTGTATTCAGCAACTTGGCGTGAAGGCAGTTGGTAAGGAAAGCACTGGAAAAGAGGTGTGGCTTGGTGATAGAGGCTTCAGGGTGTGCCTGCATTTACTAGGTACTCATAACAGCTGGGGACAAGACCGTTAGCCTTGGTCTCAGTATTATTGTGCCTACACCTTCACACATAGACCATGCTGGGTTCAAATGACCAAAGGCTACGACCATGTGTCTTCTGAACTAAGAATTTCCACTCAGGGTGCTATTGGGTTAGGATTTGATTAATAGACCCCTGTAAGGTTCCCCCATTACACCAAGAGATGCAGAACATGCCCTTAGCTGCTTGCCTAATCACTGGTCTGTGGTAGGAGGCATTTTGGTAGGCCTAGTCTCAATCCATTTGCTAGTACTTATGCAAAGCTGCATAGTTTGAGGGGCCATAGTGAGATCAACAGCTGGAAAGCTCAGACTCAGAGCCAAGCTGTGTTGTCTTGCTTCCCATGTGTTCTGCCTGCTGAGACCCTTGTACCCAGCTGCAGTGGGAGAAGCAAAGCCAGAGGAATTCCTCGCAAGAGTCTCGGGGCTGAGCTTGTCCTTTGGTCTCAAAGTGGGTGTGCAGAAGGCTGGACAGTTTGACCTTCTTGGAAGCACCTATTAAAGCCCTGGGCATAAAAGAAAGGAGATGGACGTGGCTTGTTTTCTCTCTGCTTTTCCTCCCCCAGTCTCAGGCCACCGGGAACCATAAAACCAGCTGTGCTGAAGGAGTTGCAGCAAAAAGAAGCTGCCCATCTTCCTGTTCTCATTCCTCTGTGTGTATGTGTGTGTGTGTGTGTGTGTGTGTGTGTGTACATATACATATGCCTGCAAGAGCATGTGCATGTATGCAGAAGAGAAAGAGGAGAAGGGGGGATAGAGGAGGAGAGAAGGAGAAAGGAAAGACAGTTTCCCCAATTCCTGTGCTTCTGAACTGTCTCCCCTCAATGACAAAATGTGGAGGGATCTAGATGATCCTGTGGAGAAATTCCTGACCCACCCTCCCAGGGCGTGTGGCTGAGTATCTCCTGTCAGAGCGAAGCCCACCCCAGGGATGATCGATCGTCTGGAAGGCAGAAGGTGAGACTCGGGTACAGACAAACATTCTCTTTATTGAGCTACACAGGAATCCATTAGAGAAGTAGGCTGGCAGTGTCAGGTGTCACAGAAACCTCACCGTTGGGAATAGAAAGGCTTACAAAGACCCGTGGGCTTTTTATTTATTTATTTCTTTTTTTACTTTTTTTACTTTTTTCAAGTTTTTTTTTCCTGTATTTTTAAATTTTTTGTGTTTTGTCTTTTTACCTCCTTTATTGAAATGGCTGTGACTGGTCTTCAGCAATATTGTCTTAAAAGTGAAACCGTGAACAGGTCTGGGGTTAGATACTAGTCAAGTAGAAATGACATAGGACTGATCATGAAAACTGGCTTTAATGTAAACACTACATTCCATCTTTTTAATTTTTTTTTTGTTTTTCTTCCATCTTATGGTATTTAAAAACTTGTATTTATTTATTTTTTTTGTTCTTTTTATCTGCAGCACAAACATCCCAACATGAGTGCGAGGGAACACAGGTTCACTGACTGGAACAGAGAGGAGAGGTGGAGAAGGGGGCCACACACAAGGGAGGGCTTCTGCCCAAGGCCAGAGGCTGTGATGTTAAAGTACAAACAAAAACAAAAACCAAACCACACAACCCCATTCCCCAGACACCGGCAGAGCTGGTCAGGTATGCATGGGAAGTACTCATTAGGACAAGAAGAAAAAAACCAAAAAGTAACAACACAAAGGGAGTGTAGGAAGGGGCGGGGTGACTTGCTTCTATAGGGCTGGATTTCTATAGATGATGAGCGTTGTCTGTGGCAGCTACCCACGCCAGAGCTGTGCTTTTTCTATGCAAACTTTGAGTGAGTGTTTTTGGAGTTTCGTGGCTGGACAGGGCGGAGCTGCCACTGCCTGGTGGTATATGAGGTGTCTGGGCAGCCAACAGGCATGGGGAAGGGTGGTACAGTGGCCAGTGGCCTTCTAGAAAGCCTAGCCTGACATGTTCCCACCAGCCATGGGCTGCACAGAAGCCCTGGGAGGCACCAGGCCCAGCACTGCTGCTGTGTGCCGGCCCCAATTAGTTCTGGGGTGGAGAGAGGGGGAGGGTATGGGTACTGACATGTATTTTTTTTTTTTTACTTCAAAATAAAAAGGAAATATGGATGAAATGGTGAGTTTTCCTTTTTTTCTTTTAAAGCTACAAAGCACATGAGAAATGTTTTTTTTTTTTTTAAATCCTTTCAAGTTCTAAATGTAAAGACTCAACTAAAACCGTATTCTACAGCATTCTACAGAAATACACAGCCGTCAGTCACTCTGGGGTCGTAGGTTAGACAGGGGCTTGGTACAGAAAGGCTGTGTGTCTTACAAAGGCCAAAGGTCATGCTACCAGGAGATCAACATCAACAGCAAAGAGTCCATGAAGCAGTCTGTAGAGAGAGAGATAGGGGCCAGTCTGACCATTTTTTTTGACTTTACAAACCAACCAACCAACCAACCAACAAACCTAGAACATTTAACTAGTGCAGGTGGTGGGGCACAGTGGGGAGCCCTTAGTAGGGAAGCCCATCCCTGTCTTATACCTTGCTTCTGGCCTGGGTCTGCTAGTCCGACCCTCCCCAACCACTCACACCTCATCCACGGGCCCTCTTCCAGGGAATCTGGCTTAACCTCTATAGACGAGTTTGGGCAATGGCTTATGCATTCCCTCCCCCAGTTATTTGAGAAAGCAGACCAGGTCTCCCATCTCTCTAATTTTTCCCTGTTCCCATGAATAAAGAAAACTCAGGAGACAGTGGCTTGATCGGAGCAATGATTCTTCTAGATTCTTGAAATAAACAACCACCACCACCACCACGCAAAAGTGAAGGGTCCTTAGGGTTTTCTGTTGTGGCTATAGGGTAGGGGGATGTTTTGAGTGTTGGCCATTGTCTTAAATGGTTTTGGAATTTGGGGAGGAGCAGGGCAGAACTGAGCAGGCAGCCTCGTGGTAGGATGCAGATGGGGGCAGGCTGGAGAGAACCAGGTCTCTCTCTACCTGTCCTGCTCATAGCCCTGGGGCTATCTAGAGGAAGGATTGCCAACCCAGACTCCCACCATGCCCTGTGTGAGTGTGTGCACGCACATGTGTGCATGCTCATGTGCTGTCCCAGGAAAACTGATGAGCTAGGGATGGTGGTCAGTTCTGTCCGCAGCTCTTTTGAGTATTAACTAAAAACATTTTTCTAATATATACTTGTGTATAGATAAGGTTACGTTATGCCTCTTTAAAGTTTATTTACCAACTTGCACTGGTTAGTGGTGCGTGCGTGTGTGTGTGTGTGTGTGTGTGTGTGTGTACACAAGCTGTTCTGTGAGTGCTGGAATCATTACCAAATAGGTTGCTATACAGGACAAGAGGTCAGTACAAGCCGCAGCCCCGGAGATTGTTGGCAATGATGATGTCGGTGACAGCGTCGAATACCACCTGGATATTATTCGTGTCTGTGGCACAAGTCATGTGACAGTAAATTTCTTTGTTGGGTGAGCGGTTTTTGCTTTCAAACTGTGTTTGGATATAGGCAGCTGCATCTTCATAGGTGTTGGAGCCTGTAGGAGATACAGAGGAACAAGCGAGAGGCCCTAGTGAGATGGGCGTGAACGGGCTGGTCAGGAGGCAGAGCAGATGAGGTGAGACAGGAGGGAACAGCAGTGTTACCTACCCTATTCTCCAGGGCAAGGCTGCACTGGAAGCTTCAAACTAGCAAAGCCCTTTACTTACTGTGTTTGTATTGTATGCCTGGGCTGGTTCTGGGCAGAGCAATGGCCACAGATGATCTCATTTCTACAAGATTAACAAGCACTGTTCCATGGCATAAAGCTGAAATGTATAACAACTCCCTAATGCTTTTTTTAAATTTAGTTTTTTTTGTATGTGTGCTTGTATGTATGTGTAGCACATGCATGCTTTTGTCTGAAGAGGACAGAAAAGGATGTTGCATCCCTTGGGATAGGAGTTATAGACAGTTGTGAGCTGCTGTGTAGATGCTGGAAATCAAACCCAGTTTTCTGGGAGAGTAGCGGGTGCTCTTAACCACTGGGCCATCTCCCCAGCCTGTTTGACTCTCTTTAAGATTTATTTTTATTTATGTGTATGTATAATACGCACATGTGAGTACAGGTGCCTATGGAAGCCAGAGAGGGCATTGGATCCCCTGGATATGGAATTATAGGTAGTTGTGAGGCATCTGATGTGTGCTAGGAACTGATCAGTGCTGAGCTACAGCAAAGCCACCAGAGAGCAGGATGTGCCAGAGGCTGCCCTGCTAAGGAGCTCCCCAGATGGAAAGCTCCAAGAAGAGCAGGTGGACTTCCAGATGGAGGTACCGCCCCACCACACCACTTCTGCTGAGCCTGGTGTTCTTACGCAGTTACCTTGCACACCTGGCCCACCCAGTCTCTCCGACAGTGACTTCCTAACCCGCTTCCTCCTCCTCATTCTGTGTCCTCATACCTCCATATCCCACTGTGGCATACCACTTGTGACTGCTTATAATCCCTTTGTGCTGTTTGCACTTGAACTGTGTCCTCTGCAGGCCCTGGAGAACTGGGGACATCCAGCACCTACTCCACACCAGTGAGACTGGCCACCCAGGCCACATTCTTGCTGAGACTGAGGAATTCAGCAGTGGCTGCTAAGAGCTGTGCTTACTGGCATGGCCTCCGTGGCCTTTTGGGGGCGGTTTTTGCACTTGCTCTGCCATCCTTGGTTCCCACAGTACCACGGTAGCACCAACCATCAGTTATGTAGACCTGGTACCAAACACCCATCTCTTTCACCACTCCTCTTGCCACCCTGAGGTGCCATCATGGTCTGTTATGGCACCCAGACAAAAATGTGCTACAGCAGATTAAGTACCTGGCTCCCTATGCACCTTGCACTTTGCAAGTCCCACAGTACAAGCTGGCAGGCCTTCTTCACACGGGCTGTTTTGGCTAGTGAAGGAGCTGAGAGAGACTGTCATTCACCTGTGCTCTAGTTTAGGAACCCCCTTGGTTGGCTCTAGGGACCTGTGTGGCCCTAGGACCTGAGACCAGTGCCACAGACTAACTCCTGAGCTATGTCAGTGAGTTCCAGGTGCAAGCAATGTGCACCCATTCCTGGAGTACGGGATACACCCTCTGCCTTTGTAAGGTGTTGGTCTTGTCCGCAGCATGATTCTGTCCAAGGGATCCCTAAAGTGGTCCAGTCTCTAAAGGGCTGGGCTGGGCTCTGGCATCGAATCAACCCTGCCTTTAGCCTTTCCCTCCTATGGGAAAGAGCTTTTTTGGCATGGAGGAGGGGCAGGCCGGCTGTGATTCATTTCCACCCCCCACTCTGAGAACCATACAAAGTGGGAAAAAAAGGCCAGCAAAGGCAGCAGACATGCACGCAGGGGTAGAGAAAGCTTGTAATGCATGGAGTGGTGTGTTCTAGAAGGGGAAGAAAAGCAGTTTTGTGTGGCTGTGTGAGAGGGAGGAGAGCTAGCATGATGGCGAAGGTGTGGCATGTTCAGAAGGAAGTGGTGGCAAAGCACAGGTGCCTGAGTCATACTCAGAGGCTACTGGCCCCTTTTCCTTTCACAAGAAGGCCACTGTGCTGGGCCAGGGTGAGCGTAGGTATCTCATAAGAACTTGGAAGGCTTTCCTACTAAGTCCTGAGACCTCAGGGGGAAAGAGCACAGGAACAGCAGTGGTCCTGTCCCTGCCTTGACCCCTGAATCAATTGCCATGATACTTGTGGCTTGGGTATGGCCTCTGCCTACTCAGGGACATGTCCACGACTGGTCATATCTCAGCACTTCTCCAGTATTCTGACAGACTCCTGCACTGGCCCCTTGCTCTCTAGCTGGTCTGCACAGTGCTGGCGCAGCCTGTCCCTGAAGCCCACGGCTGTGGGATTCCAGTTGGTGTCTTTTATGGCTTGTGCCGGGGGCGGGGGGTTGGGGGGAGGAAACCCGGGGGATCCAGGTCCACAATCAAGCCTGGCAGGAGCTTTCTCTTATATAGGGCCATGAGAACACGCACCTGGGTATTCAGGAAAGCAGATGGTCAAAGGTGACTTCTTAATCTTCTCGCCAAAGAGGTCTTTCTTGTTGAGGAAGAGAATGATGGAGGTATCAATGAAAAACTTGTTGTTACAGATGGAGTCGAAGAGCATGAGAGACTCGTGCATGCGGTTCTGCAGCCCCGGTGGGGAGGAGAGAGAGCAAGACAGAGAGACACACACAGAGACAGGGAAGAGAAAAGAGAATTAGGTGTAAAGAGAGACTGGGCTGTTTAGCACCCAGGAGGCCTGGAACCCCAGGCTCCTCCATGAGTTCAGTGTATAAAGCCTACAGGTGGGTATGCATCATGGTGCATCTGAGGCTAGCATGCTAGGTATCCACCATTCTGGGCCAGTGGGAGACCGGCCCGGGAACCAGCTGTGGCTCTCTGGGTGAGGCTGAGGTTAGGATGCCCTGAATCTGAATGGCAGAGTCACTAGGCATGTGATAGTCTCTCTAAAACGTGTGTGTGTATGTGTGTGTGTGTGTGTGTGTGTGTGTGTGTGTGTGTGTGTG
>JADRCD010143147.1:0-13888 GCA_019843815.1 Montemys delectorum | reverse complement strand
ACACACACACACACACACACACACACACACACACACACACAGAACTCTTGACAAACTAGGAGGACTAGCCTTCCAAGCTTAGCCCCTTGGCCTTATTTCCCTAAAACCCCACCGTTCCTTTTTCTAGAAGGTTTTGCCTCCTCCCCACTACTGAGCTCCCTCCAGCTCACAGCACCAGCTGTGTCCTCTTCTCTCAAGTCTTTCTCAGGGTCCCTTGTTCCCACATCTGTGTCTCACAGCATCGGCACACTTTCTAGTATGTATCACAGCTCCCATAGTTCTCACCTTGAACTTTTTCTCCCACAGACTCTGAGCCCAGAGGTAAGGGAACTCAAGACTGGGCCTGTGGTCCAGCCCTGGTATCCCAGTGAGGATATTTGTGCTTGCATTTGTTCATGGTGCAGAGCTGGAGAGAGTCAGAAGGGGGCTTCCATGTCAAATGAAAAAGATCTAAGAGATCTCCCAGGCATTGGCAACTCAGACTCCCAGGCCCCTTTCCCATCCCGACTACTTGCCGGGCATCAGTGGTCCAGAGATGCTGGCCCCTTGGGCTCTTATTATGAAGATGCTAGACATGCTAGACTTAGCACAAGGTACCCATCTTCCCTCTTGGTCTCAGATGAGGAGTCAGGCAGGAGTGTGGGGTAACATGGATGGAGAGGTAGTGAGGCTGGGAATTTCTCTACACGCTGACTAAAGTCCCAGCCGCTTCCAGGCCCCACCAATGTAGCGCAGGAAGAGGACTTGACTTTGTATGGACCTGGGATTAATGTCGGTAAGCACCTTGAACAGAACTCACCCTATGTTAGCACTCCTCAGGATGACAGCCATGGAGTTATCCTATGAGACACTTCGTGTGGGCAACATGCCCCCAGTTCAAGAGGAGGAAGCTAGGTTAACTGAGCAGTAGGTTCATATACTACAGGACCTGCTCTCACCTGCCCACTGCATCGCCTCTGCTGTATGGAATTTGTAGCATTTGATGAATGATGGCCGAGATGTGGAGCCACCAGAACATCCCGATTCCCTCCTGCGTGGCTGTGGGAGTGTCTTCTCTTTCATCCTTTTGCCACGGAGGAGTTCATGGATCCTTATACACACACCCCTTCTAACAAGCTCTGTTGCTGGATTACTTCTGTCAGAGCCACTGAGTACTACCTAAAGGCTCTTCTCTCTCAGAGCTGGCCATGTGCTCGGGGCTGGGGCTTCGTGAACAGAGTCTCCACTTACAGTCGCCTTACACCCCCCACCCCATCCCCTCCTCCACCTTCTCATTGGCACTGGACACAGAGAGGGACAGTTGGAAGGTGGTAAAGAGATCCTATTGGAACAAAAGGAAGTCCCAGAGCCTAGACTCCATTCACCAAGCCCCTGGCATAAAAGGTTGTCTCATACATTGCAGAGTTAACCGGAAGTGACCCCAGAGAGTCCAGATGGACAAGGACTGAACGAGAGATACACCCAGAGTTTGTTCTGAGTGATGTGGGAATGAAGACAATAGTCCTTGCTCTCCGATGCCCTGCTCCCGGCTCGGGGATGCCCTCCAAGGGACCATCAGTCAGCATTGGTGCCCCCTGGGCATAGGGCCTCCCTCACAGCCTTTCAGGAGTTATAAGTACACCAGACGCAATCTATCTTCCCTTGCATAATACAGGCTAGGCTCTTAACTAGAACCTTAGCTGTGGCATTGATAAATGTAGGCTCTCTACAAGGAATAACAAATAAATGCAAACTACTTTAATGGAAGATTAAAGAAACATGAGCCCAGCCGGGTAACCGGTAACCGGAATGCCTCTCTCTGCTACTGCACGAATTTGCATTTTAATTGGCATTGTGAAGTATTCCCAGCTGTGTTTTGACGGTTCCACCTCTCTTCCTTTGGCAAAAGAACACGGCACGGCACGTTAACTCCCTTTGGGCCTTGTCTTGTGATGGGGCTGCCTAGTTCCACCTGGGTGGGTTTCAGGGTCTGAAGCAAGCAAGAGGCATGCCTGAAGGCCCTGGCACTAGGGGCCTGGACTGTGGGCTTAGGATGTCAAGGGGTCAGGAGACCAGGGTCCTAGCACCTGCTCTGCCCTCTCACGGGTCATGCTGACTGAGAAGGGTCCCCAAGTCAGGAACCTCGGGTTGCCCACGATGAAATGAACTTGATAATGAAGGTTCTGGCATGGACAGGTGGCCTGTGGCCCCCATGACCAACCTATATAAATGCTTTTTCCTAACCAGAGGTGTTTACCTAAACAAAAGCAAGCCGTGTTTATTTCTAGCTGTCAGCCCTCAGCCTAGGTACATAAGACACTCAGGGGTACTGTGTGCCTGGGGCAGAGGCCACCAATTCCCAGGGGGCTCCTCTGACAAACGTTTTCTTCCTCTTCCCTTACCGGTCAGGCTCTGCTGAAAAACTAGTGTGCTACCTCACCAACTGGTCCCAGTACCGGACAGGGGCAGCTCGATTCTTACCCAGGGATGTGGACCCCAACCTGTGTACCCACGTCATCTTTGCTTTTGCTGGAATGAACAACCACGAGCTTAGCACTGTAGAGCACAATGACAAACTTCTCTACCAGGAGCTGAACAGCCTAAAGACGACGTGAGCCGGAGCGGGGGAGGGGCGATGGGTGGGCGAGTTGCTCCATCCCCACCCCAGCCCTGTCCCGAAAACCCTCCGTCACCGCAACCCTGTCACTGACCGGCTGTGACTGGCACCGGACTGGTCACTCTCTCTGGTAACCCGAGCTTATCTAGAAGAGATGGGGGCTCTGTGGCAGAACTGTAAAGGGTCCTCTGGTTTAAATCCGAACAAGCTCGGGACTGCAAGACTGTTTGCCACTCTATGGGATTTTCTTCCTCTTGGGCATGTTCTAAACGTTATCCATCTTCAGCTGTCTTACAAAGCCCCTTTGAGGACTCTGGTCACTAAATCCTCAGTTCCTTGTGTACATGCACCTGTGTGAGGCTGCTCCAGTTAGACACAGGGTCCTCAAGGCCACCCACAACGTCTCTCCTCTCCGCAATCAGCGCAGGCTCTGTACCCAGGGGCTGGTGCAGGTTCAGGCCGGTTCCCACTACCCCTTCCACCTATTGTTTTTGTCAGTCCTCCGAGCTGGTGAGATTCAGCCTTGCGCATCTCTTGTCTTTTCAGGAACCCCAAGCTCAAGACCCTGTTAGCCGTCGGGGGCTGGACTTTTGGTACCCAGAAGTGAGTAGACACGGACACGTGGGCGGCAGAACCCGAGGATGGGAAGGTGGCACACAGGCAGACCGAGCAGTCCTCGGGGAACTAGATCAGACCAAAGCATGACAAGGGGTGGGGTCCCAGACCATGGACCTTTTCCCTCTGGTTCTAGACCCTCTACAGGATGCGCAATGGCAGGGGTGCAAGCGTGGCTCCCGGTTGCCATAGAGATAGTCTCATGTAAGCCTAGAATCTAAAACAGCACAGAAAGTTTCGACCTCTGCAGCCTCAGTCTCCTCCTCCAGGAAGATGGGGAGAGGGGGGAGCAGAGAAGGGGAGGGAGAGAGGGACCAGGGATCCCAGCCAGCTCGCAGTGTGCTTTCTGAGTTCTGAATGGGATATCTTGTCTGTGAGATTGAGCTTGGCTGCTAAATTATTGTCCATTTCTGTAATTGTTTTTATTTATGGAGATAATGAAACTAGAAATCCAGAAAAATCTGCAATATATAGTTCCCAAAGCTTCAAACATTTAAGAAAATATTTTTGGACCATAAGACCTTTTGAGAATCTGATTAATGTTATGACTCAACTCCCCAAAATAACACTTATATTTTTTTATTAACATTGTTAGGATGTTTAGCTTGGCATTCCCAGAGACATGGACCTAAGAACTGACACCATTCATTTAAGTTAGAAGTTAATAATAGTAAACCAAATAGATTCAATGTGTGAAAACTTAAGATTCTGAAGAAGCTTAAGAATTCTTTGGGACCCACTTGGGAAGGGAGATGGGGAGAGGTGTCCCCAGGCTAACGTGGAGATTCAGGAAGAGCTCTGTACAGCACAAAGGTTAGTCCCAACACACAGCACTCCACTTAACCTTCCAGGGAGCTCAAACGGGGGTCCCCAGGTCCCCAGCTCCTTGCTAGTCTCATTGTTTGTCCCCCTAACTACATGGGGGACAAATCTGTGCAGGGAGGATGGAGTGGGGATAATTTTGATTGACAGTGAGACAGTTCAGGGACCGCAAGGGGATTGGAGCAGCCCTGATGACATTGACATAGGGTTAGAAAGCACTTCTGTTGTTCCTTTTCTTAACCAGGTCCCTAACTTGTCAGCAAGCACCCCAGCAGCCCCCAGGTAGCCATCCTAGAACCCTTTCTGGTCTAAGCACACGAGTGGGATCTCGAGAACCTTCCTATTTGCCCTTGAGCAAGACAATGACCTCTAGTCTAGCCCAAGTCAGGCCACTCCCCTTTCATCATTCATTCCACAGGTTCACAGACATGGTGGCCACAGCCAGCAACCGGCAGATCTTTGTCAAGTCAGCCCTAAGTTTCCTGCGCACTCATGGTTTTGATGGCCTTGACCTGGACTGGGAGTTCCCAGGAAGCCGAGAGAGCCCGGCAGTAGACAAAGAGAGATTCACAGCCCTGATACAGGTATGGCTGGGAGGGACTATGGTCAGTCAGTCTGCCAGGTGACTCAGGGTGTGGTCCTCCAATGTTTGAGGGCTGCTCTGCCCCCCAAGGGCCAGCAGCTTCAGACTGCGGAGTGTGAACACCTATGGGAGAGTGGGGAATAGCATAGAAGGTCCTGCTAGCCCCCGTCTCTACCTTCATGCTGCATTCTTGCCACAGGACTTGGCCAAAGCCTTCCAGGAGGAAGCCCAGTCCTCAGGCAAGGAGCGCCTCCTTCTGACTGCAGCCGTACCGAATGATCGAGGCCAGGTGGATGCGGGCTATGAGGTGGACAAGATTGCCCTGTGAGTCTCAGGCAGTCTACTTAGCCCCCAAGTAGACGCCCGCCAAGGCTGGAGCAGCCCAGCCTTGGGCGGTTGAGCTTTCCCAAATGAAGCAGATCTCTGCCTTTCTGATGTTATCGCGTGCTTTCTACATGGCTACTGCACTGTTTCAGATCCTTTCTGTGGGTGGGTGGGAATGGTTGGGTGGTCTTTGTTCTTCCCTTCCTCCGGTACTCACCAGTGTTAGAGAAAGAACATCCTTGGGGCAGGAAGAGGGAGAGCAAAGCCCTTAAGCATCTCTCAGAGTATGGGAGGTCACATGTTAGCGCCTCGGTGTGGTGCGTGGAGCTGCAGCCCCTAGGACACTTGAGAGATGGTGGTGCATGCCTTTACTCCCAGCACCCAGGAGGTAAGGGCAGGCAATTCTCTGTGAGTCTGAATGAAATCAGCCTGCTCTTCACTGATTTCCAGGCCAGCTACATAGAGAGATGCTGTGAGTGTGTGTGTGTGTGTGTGTGTGTGTGTGTGTGTGTGTGTGTGTGTGATGTGAAAGCTTGTTAGAAATGCAGCCTGCTGAGTAAGAGCCTACATTTTAGTGAGATTCTCAGGGGACTTATGTAAGCTTTGGAAGCTTACTGAGCTAGATTGCTTCCAAAATGGCAAAATCGAAACCAGCTTTCTGGCACAGAGCAGAAAACACCTGAGGGTGCTGAAGTGGGGGGGAGGGGGAGGACATCAAAGACTACGTCCAACACCACAGTGGGAATGGGAATGGTCTGAGGGTGAGGGATGGAGAATGTCCTTATCTTTCCCTCCTTGTTCCCACCCCTTCCCACATCTCCTGCAGGAGCTTGGATTTCATCAACCTTATGGCCTACGACTTCCACAGCTCCTTGGAAAAGACCACAGGGCATAACAGCCCCCTCTACAAAAGGCAAGGAGAGAGTGGGGCAGCCGCTGAGCGAAACGTGGTAAGTAGTCAGTGGGGTGAGGCGGGGGGGGGGGGGTTTCCCCTGTCCAGCAGGACCCGTGCAGTGGCCTCATTTGAACCCCAATTCCCTAATGAAAAACAAAAGCAGGAAAACCAAGTAAGACACCAAGGACCAGGCTTTACCTGTTGTCTTTGCTTGCTTGCTTTGTTCTGTCCCATGCTACTTCTGAGGGGAGAGTGTCATTTCTCTGCAAGATCTTAGCTGACAACAGAGCAAGCCATTTTAATGACATCAGACACATAAGAGACCAATGGGGAAGCCTCCTTGGAATTTGACTCTACAGCCAATATGGCTCCTACGGGTTTCACATCCATCCCTTGCCCAAGACTGACAGCACTGCAAGGGACATCACTTAAGGAGAAACAACCCAGGCCCTGGAAGGGTAGGCTGGCCTTAAACTGCAGCTGGGATTTTCTGCCCAACTCTTTCTCCCTGAGAAGTCTGGCTAGCTTATATACGACCACTCTCTAGTCACAAGTCAAGAATGACGATACCATTTCTCTTTCTTAAGACAGCCATCACGGCGCTCCCTAAGTTTGGAATGCCTTTTGCTTCTGGTGTCCTGTATCTCTGTGGGGGGCAGGAGTCGGACATTTTTTTCTCTCTGACTCTTTCACAAAGTTCGTACTGTGGGCTAGAGAGCCGCCTCAGGCCTGACTGTGCACCTCATCTGGAAAGCAGAACAGGTTCTGAAGGAAGCTCAACTGCTCAGCCCAGTGGAGGACACAAAGACACCAAGCTGGTTGCCTTTTAGGGCTGGCATCCCTCAGCCGGGTATTCTCTGGGCTGGAAAAGGGAGGATTTTGCCTTTGGCCACATGTCTTCTATTTGCCAGTTGTGTGTCTGGCCAGTCTCCTGTCTAAACATACATAAAATGTGTCATTCAGGGACCCCGAGTTTTTGTCTCAGGAATCTAGGGTTTAATCATGGGTAATTTATTCAGACCAACAAAAAGAAATCAATGCAATGAAAACTGTCTCTACCTAAGAGGCCCAGATTCACCATGAGGACACTGAGCCACAGGATAGGCCCTAAGGACAAATTTTCATCTTTCGGGCTGGAGAGATGGCTCAGTGGGTAAGAGCACTGACTGCTCTTCTGCAGGTCCTGAGTTCAAATCCCAGCAACCACATGGTGGCTCACAACCACCCGTAATGAGATCTGACGCCCTCTTCTGGTGCGTCTGAAGACAGCTACAGTGTACTTGTAATAAATAAATAATAAATCTTCATCTTTCAATCGTTATTCAGTATCACTAGATCAAATGTCTCTTGCAGCCACAGGCCTGGGATTACACATCTGTTAACACACGATTGTGGAGAGACACCAGGGATGCAAACCCAAGTCCCTTGTCTTGTTCCCAGGCGAAACTTCTTACCATAGTAGTTAACAGAGAACCTGCTCACAGCTTCCTGTGTCACTTCGGCGAGGCTCACGTATGCCCTCACATTGCCAAGCGAGGCAGGAATTTCTGCCTGTTTTCTTCAGTGGTGTATTCTAAGCCTTTAGGAACGAGCCTGGTGCATAGGGGGCTGTCGGTGACTACTTGTTGGATGCGTGGTTGACTGGTTCCACAGCCCCAAGTCTGGCTATTGAGCCTCACAGCTTCTCTCACAGGGTGTAGGAGTCTGAAGTGGAATTGAAAGAAGATGGGTATAAGTGGAATGCTTATGAAGAGCTTTGGGTCCACCAGAGGACATCCAGCCCCCCTTGCTCCCTCTAGAACCCCATTCTCAGGCAACCTGAACCAAGATAAAGACAGATAAGCAGCCCCCTCCTCTCTATCAGGATGCTGCCGTGAGGCTCTGGCTGCAGAAGGGGACCCCTGCCAGCAAACTGATCCTTGGCATGCCCACCTATGGACACTCCTTCACCTTGGTCTCCTCATCAGACAACGGAATTGGGGCCCCAGCCACAGGGCCTGGTGCCCCGGGCCCCTATACTAAGGACAAAGGGATCTTGGCTTACTTTGAGGTAAGACGGCTTTTAGCTATCCTGAATATGGTAGAGGCCCCGGGGACTCCTGATGGTTAAGAGGGCTGCTCCTGTAGCTTCTGAGAAAAGGAGGTCTGCATGGAGAATTCCATCCTGGATCCCTCGTGTATATTTTTAAGCTAGGAAGCCTAAAGTTTAAATCTGCGGTCCTAGGTGACTCCATAGACCTCCTACATTCTCTAGGCTTCTCAGATGGGAACTTTCTAATCTCCGGTCTTCTCTGGGCATGAGGGGACAGGTACTGTTAATCCCAAAGATGCCAGAAAGACCACCGAGCCAAACCATCGGAGCCAAATTAATTAAAGCAAGCAATTAATTAAAGCAAGTTTGTTTTTCTTTCATTTGTGTACACAGGCTGCTTGCCTCTAAGGAAGAGTTCAAGAAGTCAGCAGTGGCCACGGGGGGAGAGAAGGGACTTTAGAGTTTAGGGGTAGGGAGTTTCAAATGGGAGATTTGAACGGCAGGCAAACAGGTGGGGTCATGGAAGCAGAACATGAGCGTTAGAAGCTGGTCCTGACGACCTCCCGAAACAAAGGCGTAGTTGCAAGGTGGTCATACCAAGGTGGTCATAACAATGGGTGGTCATAACATTTTTTGAAACAAAGTTCTGGTTGTCATTTTCTGGAACAGGCAGTGTAGAACTATTTGTAGTTAAAGTTACAGGTGGAGCATAGAAACAGAGATTTAATCATAAACAGGAACGAGCCTAGCTTGTGTTTACTATAAGGTGATTTTTAAACCTAAGCTGGAGGCAGGCTTGTTTATCAGTACCTACTAGTGTTATTCTTCTCTAACACAGCTCTGTTCCTGCAGGCTTGCTCCTGGAAGGAAGTACGCAGAATCGAGGACCAGAAGGTGCCCTACGCCTTCCAGGGCAACCAGTGGGTGGGGTTTGACGATGCAGAAAGCTTCAGAGCCAAGGTGAGGCCCCGCCCTGTTGGGAGGGGGTGGCCCCAATCGGATCTGAGGCCTATCAATAACATCAGCATTTAAATTCTCGTCAAGGATGAGCGTTCTTGTAAAGGCTCCAACATTTCACCCTCTTCATGTGACAGCATCCTGAGCAGTTATTATAATCTATTGATAAAGACACTGCGAAGTTTAGGGATGTAGCTCAGTGGTAGAGCTCTCAGCCCTCTCTACAAGCATTGTGGTGCTCTCAGAGGGAAGACGCAGCTCAGTGTATTCCCTCAGGGGCCCCACAGGGTAACAAGGAGAAAAAGATAGGAAGGGCAGGCTTACTTTGGGACTTTGGGAAAGCTGAGACCCGATTTCCTCATGGTAACAGAGCCTCTAGCAACCGGTAGACAGTATTTTAATCTCCTACGTCTGCTCATGCCCCCAGGTTGCCTATCTGAAACAGAAGGGTCTGGGAGGGGCCATGGTCTGGGTCCTGGATTTGGATGACTTCAGGGGTTCCTTCTGCAACCAGGGCCAGTACCCTCTCATCCGGACACTGCGGCAGGAGCTGAGTGAGTGAGGGATCGAACTCAGAGAGTGGGATGCACACCCTTCCCCCTCCTAAGCCTTTCTGCGGAGACACCGTCCCCCCCCAATATTGTTATTTCTCAAAGTCCACGCACACGAGAAACTAAGGAAACTGTCGAAACTCTGTGCTTCAAGCCCTTTCCTGTCTCTCACTGGCAATACCTGACAGGGGTGTGGTAACAGGGATTTCCTCCAAAGGAGGGAACCTTTGCTCTGATCAAGAAGAAAGCCACCCCTCACCCTGTTGTATGCAACCCCTAGGTGCCCTTCATCGGTATATGGCTGGGTGTCACAGCTGGCAAGTGCTTCCTACCACTGTGTAGCACAGGTTACCTTCCAGGCAGTGCCCAGCTGTAGGCGTGGCTGCGGTCTGGATGCGGGAGGTCCGTTGTTGGGCTGACGCCTCCCTCCGGTGGCTGCTGCTGTGTGCCGGGCCTGTAGTTTGGAATCTCTTGGGCCAACGCTGGTTGAATCATCTTTGTCTTTATAGGTCTTCCATCCGTGCCTGGGCCACCCCGGTCGTCTGAGCCAGAGCAGGGACCCAGCCCAGGGCTAGATAACTTCTGCCAAGGCAAAGCTGATGGGGTCTACCCCAACCCTGGAGACGAGTCCAGTTACTACAACTGTGGAGGGGGGCGGCTGTTCCTGCAGAGCTGTCCCTCAGGCCTGGTGTTTAGAGCCTCTTGCAAATGCTGTACCTGGGGCTGAGTCCCTGGAACCCCATCCAACTCCAGTCTGAGGGCAGGCTTGGGATCCCTCAACAGTCTGCCTCTGCTTTCCCTGGGGCCTGCAGGCCTCTCTGTTCCTTCCATGACCCGGCCTCTGCTCAGCTTCTTGGCTTCCTTTTTGTCTCTTCTAGGCTGCCTCTTTACCTGAAAAAAAAAATAAACTTATTTTTCACCCCTGACGTTGTGACTTAAAGAAGCTCTCTCACGACACTGTTTGGGGGAGGGGGGAGGGCAGGCAAGAGGAAAGGGCGGCACACAGTAGGCAAAGGTCAGAGTCAGAGTTACATTTCACATGTGCCTGGCCTCATGAAAGTCTCACCTCACTGAGTCCGCCAGCCTGCAGGCATCCTCCAGTACGCAGGTGGCCGCATACGGGGCACAGCCAGACTCCACACATCGACTTGGGGAAAGAGATGCTTAACCTCCGCGAGACTGTTATTTCCCAAATGGACACAAGGTGGCAGCAGAGAAGAGCTTTTCCAGTTTACTGCTCTGTCTGCGTCCACCAGTGAAGCCGACAGCCTACGCAGGATTGAGTCACTCACGAGCCTGTCTGGGCTTGGGCGCCCCATAAAGAGCCTGAACTCATTCTTCACGTGCCTTACTTAGCTCAACCACTGCTCCCCGGAGGTAGAGGACACAAAATGATCATTATCTGCATGTTACCGGCATCCTGCACGTTGTTACAGGCAACCTAGTTGAAAACTGATTCTAGCCAGTTCTGAGTCCAGAACAAAGGCTTAAAATGGGCCAAGGCAAGCGTGTGCCCCCAGGGTTATCGATTAAAGAGTGATCTAACAGTGGGTGGGGTCACGTGCCTACAACCCCAGCACTGAGGCTGAGGCGGGAAGAACCTGAGCACCACGCTAGCCTGGGCTACGTAGTGAGACATTGTTTCAAACACACAAACAAACAAAAAGAAAAGAACAAACAAGTAAAGCATTCCCCTGCAGTATCTTGATTGTTGCAGTTAAAGAACATCTTCATTCCCTAAAGATCTGTCTTGTTCCAGCACTTGCTGGAAACCTGGTTTGGGCTTGGGAATGAGTTAGGTGGGAGAGAGGTGAGTGTAACCGCAAGAGTGTCTAAGTGAGAGGTGACATGTGGCCTGGGCATGGACTGTGAGTCTGCCGAGGAGCAGGGGCCTGAAGAACAGGGAGAAGCCATGGAGTCTATTCTCCTATGGACAAAAAAAACTAGCCCTTGCCCACTCCTGCCTGTCCTCTGCCTTCTCTGTTTAGAGCAAGGGTCCAGGGAGAACTTCCTAGGGAGCATGCCTGACAGCAGAGATGACCGTAGGTAGGCTCACTAATGGCTTCCGCTGGGTTTCCCGCTCTGTGGAGTGGATGGGGCCACTCCTGCTGTCTGGCTGACTGAAGCAGATATCCACTGTCTTTCTGGGAGTCCACATTCGTCCCTCTTTCTTTATCTTGCATCTGCTGGTTAAATCATGAAACAAATAATCTACTATCAGTAAAAGTGCTCTCCTGAGTGTTCAGACGGCCAGTCCTCCCAGATACCAAACCTTTTGTCTGTGCTAGTTTTATCTATAGGAGACTAGGCTCCGTGGCTTCTCCCTGGTACTCACACCCCTGTGCCTCCCCAGACCCACAGTCTCTACCTGACCTAGGCCACACGTCAGGTCTCACTCAGATAAGGCTTTTCCCTGGTCTCTCAGCTCCCTGACCCTCCCTTCTCTAGTCTCTCCTGCACACCCAGTCAGCTCAATCTTTATAAATGAAGCATCTAATCCAATCACTTCCTTTGCTTAGGAACTCCGGACAGCTTTCCCAACCGGAAGAATAAAGTCCCGATCATCAACTGTGTCTAGACCCCTTGACAGGTCCCACCTCCTGTTATCAAGCCCAGATTCAGCCCCCTGGCACCCAGTTGTCAGCGTTAACCTCAGGCATCCAGAGCCCAGCGGGCAGCCACCATCACCCTGCTTACCCAGGTGCACTCACTTTCTGGAAGGATCTTTCTGAGCCTGGAGCACTTAGCAAACCTAAAGCCATTTGTGTTTCCACTGTAGGCTCTGGGCTTCTCTGGCTCTGTGTTCCTCCATTGCAGTTGAGTCTCTTGGCACAAAGCAAACATCTGTAATATTTCAATCCGTGTGCTGGGTGGACATAGCAGGGTGGAGCAGTGTGCAGTGCTGGGTGGGGGGGCGGGTGCAGAGAGGGTAATGGGAAGTGTTCAGGGCTGGGTTTTCCAGGGGCCAATATTGCAATATTCAGCAGACAAGGAACAAATGAGATCCTTTCAGGTGATAGTGAAGGCTACAGTAGGAAGCTTGTGTGGCTGGAGACTGAAACCGAGTGTGAGTGCCACCGCTGCGCGGTGCAATTAGAAAGATCCCTCAGTGTGTGTGTGTGGGGGGGGGGGGTCACACTGGAGCTTCCTAAAATCCAGGAAGACTTGCCCATCTCATCCTCAGACGTTGGGTCATTGTGGGTGGCCAGCCCTTCCCTGGTCACTTTGTTGACTGAACTCATAGGTCAGAGCCCCAACCTTGGCCGCTCTTCTAAATGCCACTTCATTTGACTTGCCCTGGCCGTGGCCCTTCCTCTAGCATGAAGGGCCTCAGCTCAGTGGCTGTGACTGTGGCCCCGTGCACAGGTCTCCCAGAACCATGCCTACTTCCCTGAATCTTTGGCCGATCTATAGATGAGAATGATCAGCCCAGTTCTCACCTGAGTGGTGGCGTTGTGGGTAACAGCCGTGGTTAGGCCAGCTCAGTCAGTGCCCGGGCTCAGTCAATGCCCAGGCTCTGCACACTCTGGAGCTGAACCACCTCTGTTCGGTTGAACCTCCATCTTAGCCACTCCCGGCTGTACTGGCTGGCTTGTGTCTTGCTCTGGCTCCTATCTTCCACTGTGTGCTTTCGAGCTTTAGCATCTTTCCCTGATAGCTCTAGTCACCCTCACAGAGTCAGCCTTCCGTTTTCTCCTGAAGGAGCCCCGGTCTGGGCACATCAGAGATGGTTCCTGCCACCTTGCATCACCAGCTACATCACTCACACCTGCCACTGGGGTTAGTGGACTCTGCTCCCCAGAGCACAGACACTGCTCCTCTCCTTCCACTGCACATGTCTGAGGCCGGTAAGAATACGAACATTTATAATGGGAGATAACCTTGAACTTCTGATACCACCTCCACCTCTCAGGCGCTGGGATTGCAGGTGGGAACTGCCACTCCCAGTCTATGCACGGCTGGGAGTGTATACTGTGCTTTGTGCACATGTGAGTGTGTGTGTGTGTGTGTGTGTGTGTGTGTGTGTGTGTGTTATTTTCAGGCACAGAAACCACTTCTGCACCCTAGAGACTCCCCATACTGAAGTACCCTTGCATGACAGGACACTGCCCCAAGCTTACCTATTAAATATCATCTGTCCTTTATTTCCTTAAGATTTATCTATTTAATGTATATGAGTGCTCTAGCTGCATTTATATGGGCAGGCCAGAAGAGGGCACTAGATCTCATTCTAGATGCTTACGAGCTACCATGTGGTTGCTGGGAATTGAACTCAGGTCCAGTGGAAGAGCAGCCAGTGCTCTTAACTGCTGAGCCATCTCCAGCCCCCGTCATTTGTCCTTTTGATGCTGGCATTCAGCCCCTAGGAATTCACAATTTTTGCTCGACTGACTGGAGACCACACGAAGCATGGATGAGTCACGTGACAAATATTTACAGAGTGAACTGAAGCCCTTTAATACTCACCATGTCCCCTATAAAAGTATCACCTCATTGTCCTCTGGTTGCCAGA
>JADRCD010143144.1:0-25006 GCA_019843815.1 Montemys delectorum | reverse complement strand
AAAAAAAAAAAATACAGGGAATAAATAATCCTAGAACAGTAAATCAAAAGAGAGGAAATACACACACATTCACATGCACTCATACACACACACACTCACACACACTCACATACACTCACACACACACACACACACACACACACTCTCACAGACACTCATACACACACACCTACATCACCACCATGACAGCAACAAAAGAACAAGAATCAACAAACAGTGCTCATTGATATTGATTTATATCTCAACATCAGTGGTCTCGGTGAGTGAAATGGATATAAAACCAGGATCCATCCTTCTGTTGCATCTAAGAAACACACCTTAAATCAAGAACAGGTATCACTTCTGAGTAACAAGATGGAAAAAAGATATTTCAAGTAAATAACCAAAGAAGCAAGTCGGGTTGCTATTTTAATATCTGACAGACATCAAACCAGAACTAACCAGAAGAGACAGGGAAAGACATGACCTAGTCATCAAAGAAATTCACCAACTGCAAGTCATAACATCTATGTTCCAAACAGAAGGACACCTACGTTTGTAATAGAAACACTACAGCTTAAATCATATATCGACCCTCACACACTGATATTGGGAGACTTCGCCTCTCACCAATAGATAGATCATCCAGAGAAAACTAAACAGAAACGCTGGAGCTAACTGCTGTTATAAACTAAACGAACAAAAGAACATATTTTCCTTTTCAGCATCTCATGGAACTTTCCCCAAAACTGACCACACTCTGGGACACAAAGCAAGTCCCGGCGGATATGAGAACACTGAAGAAGCACCTTGCATTCTTTCAGACCACCACAGACATAAGCTAGAGATCTACAACAACATAAATGACAGAAAGTTTACAAACTCATAGATTATAACTGTCATTCTCTACTGAACGAAAAATGGGTCAAGAAAGAAATTCAAGACTTTCTAGAACTGAATGAAAATGAATATACAGTATACCCAAACTTATGGGATACAATGAAGAGTGTTCCAAAAATCATAGCACTAAATGCCTACATAAAAACAAACAAACAAACCTACAAAACTAACCGACCAACAGACAAAACCAGAAAGATCTTACACCAGCAGCTTAAATTCACACTGAAATCTCTAGAGTAAAATGTACAATCATAGTCATAAAAAGATTCCTAACCCTCTCAGAGTCCAAACCACCAACCAAAGAACATACCTGGGCTGGACCTAGGCCTCCCCACACATATGTAGCACGTGTGCAGCTTGGTCTTCATGTGGGTCCCAAACAACTGGAATGGGGGCTGTCCCAAAAGCTGTGGCCTGTCTGTGAGATATGTTCTTCTAGCTGGACTGCCTTGTCTGGCCTCAGTGGAAGAGGAAGCACCTAGCCTTGAAGAGAAATGCCAGGTCAGGTGAGGTCCCAGGAGGGCCCCCACCTGCTCAGAGGAGAAGGGGAGTGGAGAATAGGGGAAGGGTTATGGGAGGGGTGACTGGAAGGGGAGCAGTGAGCAAGATGTAAAGTGAATATGTTGAAACAAAAAAGTCTAACAACCAAAAAAATCCCAGGGCCCTACGCTTTAGTGCAAAATTATGCCAGACTTCCAAAGAAGAGCTAATACCAATGCTTCCCGAGTTACTCCACAAAAAAATAAACAGAAGGAACATTGTCCGATTCATTTTATAAGGCCACAGTTACCCTAATAACTAAACTACATAAAGACAACAAAGAAAGTGAATTACATGCCAATTTCCCTTCAGAACATAGATGTAAAAATAAGTACTTACAAAGTGAATCCAAGAACACATCAAAAAAGATCACTTACCATGACCAAGCAGGCCTCATCCTAGAGATGCGGGGATGGTTTAACAAACTGATAAATGTAGTTCACCATATAAACAAACTGAAAGGAGAAAAAAACCCCACATGATCATCTCACTAGATGCAGAAAAGGCCTTTGGTAGACTCCAACACCACTTCATGATAAATATCCTGGAGAGATTAGGAATACAAGAGACATACCTAAACATAATAAAGGTAGTCAAAATCAAGTTAAAAATGGAGAGAATTCTAAACAATTCTACTAAAACAAAACACAGTTATGCACTCTCCCTACATATTCAATACAGCACTTGAAGTCTTATATACAGCAATAAGGGAACTGAAGGGGCCCAAGGGCATATTTACAGATGATATGATAATATACATAAGGGACCTGAAATGTTCCATTGGGAAACTCCTACAGCTTGTGAATGCTTTCACCAAAGTAGATAGATACAAAATTAACTCAAAAAAGCAGCAGCCTTCCTGTACACAAATGACAAAGTGACAGAGAAAGAAGTCAGGAGGGCAACATGTTTCACAGTATCCTCAAAGAATATAAAATATCTTGGGGGTAACAGTATTCAAACAAGTGAAAGATTTGTATCATAAAAACTAAGACACTGAAGAAAGAAATTGAAGAAGATATCAGCTGTGAAATTCTCCCATGCTCATGGACCAGTAGGATTAATTTAGTCAAAATGGCCTTCCTGCTAAGAGCACTCTACAGATTCGGTGCAATCCCTACCAAAATTCCAACATAATTCTTCACAGATCTTAAAAGGACAATCTTCAGCTTCATATGGAAACACACACACACACACACACACACACACACACACACACACACACACCAAGGATAGCTAAAACTTTCCTTAATAATAAAAGAACTGTTAGGGTTATCATCATTCCCAACCTCAAATTACACAACAGAGCTATAGTAATTAAAAACAGCATGTTATTGGCACAAAGGCAGATAACACCAATCAATGGAATCAAATTGAAGACCTAGACATAAATCCATGTACCTGTGAAGACCTGATTTTTGATAAAGAGACCAGAAATGCATGCTGGGAAATAAGACAGCATTTTCAACAAATGGTCCTGGTCAAACTGGATGTCTGCATATAGAAGAATACAAACATATCCATACTTATCACCCTGAATAAAGCTCAACTCCAAATGGGTCAAGGACTTCAACTAAAATCAAATACTCTGAACCTAAGAGAAGAGAAAGAGAAGAGAAGTGGGGAACAGCCGTAAGCCCATAGGGGCTGAAGTGGCTCAGAAAGGGTTCTAGAGCAGAGTGAAGACAGAGTAAGGATCAATACTTACTGCCTCAAAGTCTCTCTGTAGCTCTTCCACTTCCTTGAAGGATGGCATTAGAGTGCTTGGCCTTCGGGTCCTCATATTTCTGGGGAAAGTCATCAGGGTCTGTCCTCACAGAATTGTCATAATTGGTTACTCTGATTATGAGTGACAATACGATCAGGTAAAGGACCAACAGCCACTGCCATTGTCCCATCTTTTCTGTGCACATTCTTACAGTCCCAAAACCTCCTATCCTGCTCTGCCCCCAACCCCCCACCTCTGGTCCACCCCATGTAGACACTGGTTGTCACCCTACATCCTTTGACTATCTTCTCTAATTTTGGCGTTTAGCACCAGGGAGTTCTCAGAATGCCTGTGGGGAGTTTGTGTTACATGTATATCCACTCTGCTCCTTTCTTCGCAGTCATACTGTGTTCTCCCCAGGTAGGATCCCAAAGACTCACTGGAATAGCTAACAAGTTTATCTAAAATATCCACTCTCTTGTCCCAAATCAATGTCTTTTAACTATCTTGATTCTGTCTCAGAAAACAAGCACAGATCCCCAAGCTGCTGGCTACTCATGTTGGCAACAGTCCCATTCTGACACTGGGGTATCAACCAGAGTCTGACAAAGATGTGGGTGTTTAGTTGCAGCTTCTTCATCGGGAGGTGGACGTTCTCTACCAGGACAAGCTGGTTGTTTACATCACAAACTATAGCCAGTGCTCCTGGCAAGGCATCACTGATTAACACAGGGTCCCCCATAAGCCTGGAAGAGTTGTGGCTCTTGTTGAAGATCCAGGGGATGTTGCTTACAATCTATCCATAGGAAAAGAAGAGGACGTAAAACAAAACAAAACAAAACAAAATAAAACAAAACAACAACAACAACAACAACAACAAAAAACTACCTTGAATTCAGAGAGAAAGGAGGCTCCAGAAGTACAATGGTCATTGTTTTATCCAAAAGAAAACCCGTCCTTCAAGAAAACCTATTCAGTTGTTTGCTCTACGTTTTTCGGCGATCCTAACTATTTTGGTTCTGCACCTCTGGAAGACATGGCTGAACACAATCTCAGTGCAGCTGGTCTAAGTGGAAGAAATACAGAATGTCTTTTTGAACCTGCAGATTCCATTAGGAAACTTATCTAGGAGATGCAGACAAGCACCTCTTCTCTTTGGAAAAACTAGTGAGGGAATGTTAAGAATGGAACTAGAACCTCAGCAGTGCACACAGTTGCCCAGTGGATCAGGCAGAGCTTTTAGGGAATAACGTCAGCGTTGCCCAGTGGTCATAGCGCATGCCTTGAATCCCAGCACTTGGGAGGTAGAGGCAGATGGCTCTCTGTGAGTTTGAAGCCAGGCTGGTCTACAAAGCTTGTTCCAGGACAGCCAAGACTACCCAGAGAGAAAAATAAAAAAAAAAATAATAACTTCAGTACAAAACAGCAGTATGTTTTGGACGTCCTTACTTGAAGATCTTACTACTGTAATTGGGAAATCATCTAAAGTTACAGCTTATTTCCAAGTGTACTAAAACATATTCAGAAGACTTATATACAGAAAAAGAGTTCAAGTTATACAAGTGACTTCCTAACTCCATGACATTTAAACATTTGTTCATTAGAAATACAGGTCTCAGTTCACTTCCTGCTTTTATTAGAGTAAGCCTAGTTTATTGTATATAAGTTTAAAATAATGTTATTAGAAATATATGGTAATACATAAGGCTCTAGCACTGATTGTTAATTTCCTTATTTGAGATTAAATGAATCTCAAACTTAGTCTGAAAGGAATTAGATTTTTTTTAAATATAGAAATCTCCTTGGAATTATAATATGCTGTTTTCTCCTTTTAGGGGAAAAGGCATTTTATTACAAAGAAAAACTCTAGCACAGGTAATATAAGTCACATTTATGAATGATAATGGCATTTACTTTGTATTTATCTTATAATGAAACTGGGGGAATAGATTTTCTGATAGTTACCAATTAGTGGAAGCATAATGAAAATTGTGTCTGAAACAGATTTTACAATTATATCTTTCTCAAAGTAAAACAAACAAGCAAGCAAGCATGACTATTCAGTAGACACCCAATCTATTAACAAACTAAGAACTCCTATGTGATCGTTCCAGTGTGACAGGCATGGTAGTCCTTCACACACCGTGCCAGCATTCATACGAAACCTGTGAGACACAGTCACAATCACCATTTTCCAGACTAGGGAGCTGCCAGTGGAGCTGGAGCCCAGGTCTGCAGAGCACAGTCATGGCTCTCTGCATCAGAGCAGCCATACCATGGCCTGGTGTTAGACGCATCCTAATTATAGGCATTATCTTAGAAGAATCTTCTAGTGAGCTAATCTGTGACACCATTTTGATATAATGATGTCCCCCCTTTTATTTTTCTCTTGGTAGAGTCTGTCCTCATGAGGTTTCATAGTCCTGCCCCTGAACATGGGATAGAGAGAGAGTTTTAGCTATACTCCAGTGGAAGAGCACACACCCAGCAGTGTTGAGGTAACACAAATTAGTCATCTTCTTCTTCCTCTTCCTCTTCCTCTTCCCTGTCTCCCCCTCCTCCTTCTCTTCCTCCTACTCCTTCTCCTCCTCCTCCTCCTTTTCTTCTTCTTCTGTCCTCCTCCTCCTCTTCTTCTTTTAGGAAATAAAATTAGGTGGGTAGAAAAGAGGAGATAGCTCCAGGAAGGGAAGGTTAATATGATCAAAATACATTGTAAGAGCCTCACAATTCTCAAAGACTTACCTTTTAAAAACATCAATTATTCCTTAGATGTCAAGAAATAAAATCTTAATTAAATGAATAAAAAATGATTACTCACAGAAAAATATTTGCAAAGAAATTTTTTTACATGTGATACATTATATAGCTATATCTCTATTGTATAAAGAATAATATATAATAAGAGAGCTACTTCATAAACTGGGTTCTCTAACATTAATACTTAATATAGTGATTTGTTTTACCCCCATTGGGTCTACAAGGCTGAATTTCCTATAGCTAACAAGGGTTGAAAGAGGTGTTACCTAAGTTTTGTGTCTTCACTGGAAAAATCAAATACAAGATCAGCCTTAGGCCATCTGGATCAGGGTACCTTCTGATACAGTTGCCAAGAATGCTGGAACTTTCTTTATGTTTGTAGGAAAGCATGTAGGGGGTGGGGTTGTTGTAAGAGGAGATAGCCAGAAAGAACCTTGGTGGGGATCAGTGACCTGGCTGGCTACCTCCAGACCCTGGCTGTTCCTGTTTTCTAACCCCCTCTTCTGTCTAAGTTTACCATTTCTTGTGCTGGACGTGTCTCCTTCTCTTTCTCACACCACGTTTCTCTAGATGAGGTTTTTATTTAGCTCCTACTCATTGAAACAGTGGGCTGTTCCTGAGAGGAAAGGGGGCAGTATGGCTCCACAATAAGTCCCAAGCCCCAAGCCTCCAGGGAAGGGCAGACATTCTGCTCGCGGCAGTTCATCCTTCTACTTGAAATGAAGTAGAAAGAGAATCGTAGTCTCTGCGCATGGCACCGGGACATGTGGCGGGAAGACCTTAGCAGCCATAGAGATGCTGGGAGCATTCAGGAAGTGAGCCTTGTCCTGCAGTCAGCAGTGAAAGGGTGGTTTTTCCACCTGCGCCTTGAGCCACTACTGCTCAGGCTTTGCTGTGAAACTGAATCCTGCCTCTTAGAAACTGGTCATAAAACTACTTGACAGCAATGTGTCTCTTCCTCGGGGTGTACGAAAAACAAGAAAGGTCACCCACTAATTTCAAGAGTGAAACTTTTGCTCATGGAAGGGCAGACGTGCCGTGTGGTGGTGGCGGGGTGTACAGACAAGCAGGAAGCCACATGTTGTAGAATTACTTGCCCTTCACAAAGGCAAAGATAGATGCGCGGTCATTTGCCTTGATGGTATAGTCTTCTCTCAACAAAAATTAATCATTGGACATGTAAAGCAATACCTAGGAGGGAAACTGTCTCTTGTATAGGACATATGTAGGCAGTTGAGTTTAGTTCACAGAGAAAGGAATAATTAAGAGACCCAAAGCAACCACTGATAGCAAAACAAAGCATTGGCCCTCTAGCATTGTGAGAACTACCTCATCCAATGGTCCCACACACATACATCCACCCGCACTTTGATGTTATGAATCAATATCAGAGTCTTAGGATTTTTGGGAGCTAAACCCAGATGGTTGGAATGGGCAAGAATGTTTAAGAGCCACTCGTGTGGTATGCTTGATCTCTTGAGCATCTTGACAAAAGCTTCCCGCAGAAGTACAGTGGTCTATCTCGTTGAAAACAAGCTTGTTCTGAGTTCCCACTCTCAAGACAGGAAACGATGTGGCTTGCGCCTATTGATGAAGCTTCTGCAACTTCATGATCGACAACTTCTATTGATGAAGCTGTCGAGGAGCCTCAACTCAGCCCCCTTACTGGGATGGACCACAGCACCATCACAAAACATTACCAGCCTACTGAAGGCCTCAGACCCTGGACAAGTCGATTACCTTCACTGGCCCCAAGATCCTTTGAAATAGCATTACCTTCATGGGACAGCCTTAGAGCTCCAAGTGTGTTTAAGTGTGTTTAAGTTTTGGGTATATTTGTTCAGTACATCTGAATTCTTCAGTTAATACTAATGTGCTCTTTCCATTTACAAAGTAAAATAAAACATAATACCCAGAGGTCTCCTGTGTAAGTTTTTAGGGGTGTAGATGCTAGAATATTATAAAGGTCCATCTTGAATGTCAGAGCTGAAGCTTATCAAGCCTTGGTCAGGGTATGCACTAGAGAAAGATGCACGGAGGTCAGGTCCCACACTGACTTGCCAAAGGGTGACATGCTCTAAGGAAAGAGCCCACGGTCGGGGCACACTCAAAATCTCTAAGGGTGTATTAACATGGCCTCTGAAAAGCTCTACTGAGTTCCTCTTGTTCCTTGAGAGACGGCTAAAGAGTGTGCACTTCCTATGGCAGACTTCATGGCTGGGGTTTCCAGGGACATTTGGTTCCTATACAAATACAAAACACAGCTGTCATCCGCCAGCAGTGAAGGGACGTGGCAAGGCGATGCTAAAAAGCCCCAGGGATTTAAAATTTGCAGAAGCCAGACTGGCAGCTCACCATCCTGTCTATGGGTATTTATTTCCTTACACTGACTAATTTCTTTTGTAGAAAGAGTAATTGTCTTTATTACTAGCACCGTCTCTGTTACGACCTTTGGACAAACCATTAGTAGCTGACTCTATCCATTTATACTATTTATATACTTGAATGTCCACTTCTTAAAATGTTCATGATAAATAGATTCATGTTCATGATTGATAGATAGATAGATAGATAGATAGATAGATAGACAGACAGATAGATAGATTATAAGATAAGATAGAATGAATAGATGCACACATATGTATTATGTATGTATGTATGTATGTATGTATGCATGCATGCATGTATGTATGTAGACATATATAAAGTTTTAATGGGAACCATTGCCATCAACCTTGGCCAATTATTTTATTGGACACCTATCACAATCTCTGGCTTCCATGAGCACCTGCATTCAGATGCACATATCCACATAAACACTCATATATGACTTTAAAAAAAATGAAATCATTTTTAAAGAATTGAACAGCCTTATATAACCAAATGTGGTGGTCCTTACTATGTAGTTCAGAGACCTCAGGATACCTGGAGGGTCTCTTGGGTATCTAAAAAAGGAGAATCTATGTCCATAAAGACCTGGCACAGAGTCCCAAATTTGAGTCTTGCTGCCCAGAAAGTTCTTAGCCTCATTTCACTCATTCATGTTTGACCTATTTGGTCATGACTAAAGGTCACCTCTTCCATTGGGCCCTCACTGATTTCCTTCCCCTTTTATCAAATACAGAAAGAGACTGTTTCAGGTACATGGTATGTGGCAAGTACTGCCCTGGAGGTTTATAAATATATGAATAATATATATTGCATTTTATGTCCCAAAAGTTGATAAATGAATGACTGCTAAATGACAAGACAGTTTAGACATAAACTGTACAAGCCCCTCAGAAGAAGCATCAATACTGAAAAATTAATAAATGAAGAAAGGGTATTTTGTGTGTGCTTGTTTGTTCTGGGTTTTTTTTTTTTTTTTTTTTTTTGAGACAGCTTCTCCTTATGTGGCCTAGGATGGCTGTGAAACTAATATCTTCCTCAGACCCTGTAGTGTTGGGATTAAAGGCTTGCACCACCATGCTCAGCTAAATAAACTGAGATTGGAGGAGATTCACAGACATAGGAGTGAACAGAAGTAGACTTGACTTTAATTTAAATATAGGAATAACATGACCAATGGCACACAACTTGGGATCCCTGAAGTTCACTCACAAAACAACACGATAATCAGTGTTAAAGTGGGCATGTAGTAAGGTTTATAAGAGGAGGGAAAATGGAGAATAGAAATGAAAGGAGATTGGGTATTCTGGGAGTTTTCTCCGTAGATTCAAAGTTGAAAAATGCACACATTGGTGCTAGAGAAAAAGTTCAGCATTTAAGAGCACAGGCTGCTCTTCCAGAGGGCATGGGTTTGAGTCCCAGCCTCTACATGGTATCTCATAGTCATTTGTAACTCTAAGTTCAGGGGACCCCATGCTAACTCCTGGCCTCCTCGAATACTAGGCAAGGGTGTAGTGCACACACACATACATGCACACACACACACACACACACACACACACACACACACATACACACATGTACACAGGCAAAACATCCACACACGTAAAATAATAAAATTAGGTATTGACATTATAAAGTTCAGGTTTCTTGACAACAAGGAAGACAAGAGTGATGACTTTCTGCAGCTCTTTTTCATCACAACACGGCCGCCCTGACGGTGGTAAAACCACACCTCCCATGCTGGCCAAGCCCACTCTGGCCTTGTGTTAAAAGAAACAATTTTCTGAAAACACCATAACTTCACACATTGAGATGCTCATGGCCTTTGAAGGAATAGTTTCCACTTTATAAAACTGAATTTTCAAAGTCACTGGATCCCACATCACCTACTTCCTTAAAAAAATATGACCTCACAAAAAGTATTTGAAATAGATACTTTAGTGAGTGTAAAGGAACTTTTATGTCAAATGAGGACTTTTCCTTTATTAACAAGAATAATATTTCCTAAGAAATAAGCCACAGTCTCCAACAACACAAAAAGTTCTTCAGAAGTATCCACATATTTACAAAATTCAAAACACTTAAAGTTGTAAGGTTTAGATTTTGTAAGACAGTCAATAGCATGTTTCTAAGTGTCCTCCTCCCCCAGGGGGCAATCACACACATTGAAAAGTGCCAGAAAGTAAATACGCCAATCCTCACCCCCTGACTCCTAGAGTAGAGTCAGGAATAGAAGAGGAAAACCAGTGTCCCAGAAAGGGGGCGGAGCTCCACCCCTTGGGAACATACTTTGCATTCTTTCCTTTAATAAGGTAACAATATCAAGAACCAGAGGAAATATGGAGTATAGGTGACATGAGGAGGTTTAAGGGATATATGCATATTTTCGATCTGCAGCTGAATAACAGCATCATGAAATTATATGTTTTAGATACAATGGATAGTCATGACATATGTAACAATTCGGGAAAGCATTTCCTGCAGGGTGTCATACATTACAGACGTGCTCTCTAGCTCATCAAAGCTCTCTGTTGGGAGGCCACGACTCCATCAAGGAAGCCATAAAAGAAACTAACCTTATTTGTGTTGTGACTCCATGATCTAAGTGTAAGAAACCCTGAAAGTGGGCTTCACAAGGCTTTCCCACTCTTCTTAAGAGCCATACACATTCTAAAAGACATTGGCCGCTCTCCCTAGCAAGCATTTTACAAGTGCTTGGGTTAAAGCAAGAAGAACCTTCACCCTCTGCACTGGCAGCCATTGTTTTGGTGTATGAACATCCACAGCAATCCACACCATGCCAGGGAAGCAGGGAACCCAGGCTGCAAAGAGTGTTTCCCTAACTATAAGACATGAACAAAATCACTCCATTTCCCTTTCTTATAAATTAGTTACGATAATAACACCTCCATCTGCCTCAGAGAGTCACAGTGATAACTCAAGGAGAGCTATGGGAAAATATTTTGTACAACGATACAATTTTCATGACATATTTTAATACATGCCTTATGCTTGCAAGGACTGTTTCAGTAAGTGACTTCGTTAGGCAAAAGTTGAGTTATGAAACTAAAAGTACAACTTTCCATATGATGTGGCATTTCCTGCCCTGTTTTACAAGGCCATGTCCCAGATGGGTGCCTATTTATTACCATATGACCAACCCAAGTGTTGATTGCTGTTATTAGGGCATGAAAATATTAGCCAAGCCAAGATCCCTGTTGTGAAATGCTAAGGACCATGCAAATGCAAGAAACTATAAGTCCCTGTGCTTCATTCGTGGTTCTAATAGCTAAGGAGCATACGGATCATTTCCACAAAACGACTAGAGTTGGGAATATAAGCCTAAATGTTACTTTACGGACAAATATTTCTACTGGTACTAGGAGATCACGTAAGATGACCTGAGGCTCTCCGCCCTGGGGCACCACCCTTCCATCCCGCTGAGCTCAGCTCCAGGTGCCTACCTGCCCACTGCCCTGACTTTGAACTCTGTGCTACCCTGAGCCCAAGGTGGGAGGTCCTTCTACAGTCTCGGCTTTACCCCCAAGGAGTCCACCTCAGTGAAGTTGCTGCTTCTGGATGCTAATGTCCTTTGCCTAGTGCAAGTGACACCAGACTCGGATCGCCCACTTCACTGAAGAGCCGTGTTGAAGTGACCAAAGGAGCCAGGCCAACAAAGTAAACTGTAAAACAGGCCAGGCAGGATCTGTTTTTGTGAGTACCTAAACTGTAAGATGGGGAGAGTGACCTCTGAGGTCTTCCTGCTTGGACTTAGAAAAACCATGCATTCAAACATGGCTGGAAATTTTCAGAAAAAAAAAAAAAAAAAAAAAAAGAAAGAAAGAATGAAAACTTGGAACTGGGATTTATATTTGGAATCTTACCTTTATAAGTATTAACAAGTAAATCCTACGTTGTTTTTTTTTTTAAAGTAGTTGCTTCCAATTCTAAGATGGCAATAACATACACCAGTAGGCCACAATCAGAAAAAGGCAGCACCTCTCTGTTTGTTAGCCTGGGAGCTAAGCTACAAGCCAGGACCAGTCTGCTGATGAGTCTATTTTTCTGCATTACAAGAGGACTCTCTGTCTATGGCGAGTATTTCAGACTACACTGGAAGGTGATCAAAACACAGAGGAAGAAAAATGACTGAGAAGTGGGTCCTTGCGGCTCCCGTTGCCTGTCCCACTGACAGACCTTGAGCATCCTTATGAACAGGAGATGTGTGTCAGGCTCTCCTGGACGCTCTGCGGCCACTCCTCCAGGTGTTCTGACGGCTGAGTCTCTGGATGAGAAGAACACACACCAGAGGGCAGGAAGGCAGCACACACCACTGTGCCCAGATGAGGAAGGCATTGGCCTTCTGGTGAGTTAGCAAAGGCAGGGCAGGAGATAGGGTTTATTGTTTCCAGTTATTTCAGAAGATTGTATCTAACTCAGAGTATCACATCCTAGAAGGGCCTTTGAGGGCATCTAGTTCTACCTTTCCATTTCACAGGGAAAAAAAGATCAGTATACCGAGGCTCTTCCCAACATCAGTATCGCTTGCACGGCCTACTGATCAAGGCAGATAAATGCCTTGAGAGAAAATATGTACTCCTGATGCCCATCTCCTGCATGTGAGCACAGACGTCACTTTGTGCCCGTCAAACAATTCTCAGAAATGGCGAGGGCCAAGAGATTTTTATCAGTGCTCAAGACATTACTCTGTCACATGTGAGACAACCAGCACCCAATGACTGCCTCCACTTCAACCTGGAAACGGTTACGCATGCGTTTGCTTCTCGAATCATCTTTGGAAAGCTTTGCTCTGCTGTTTGTAACTTCAAAACAAACTCAAAAGCATGACTCGAGATGGATTTGACTTCGCAATGTTATAGAAACCACTTTAAAACCAGCGAGCCTGCACACTGCAAATGGAAACTCTACAGCCTGGAAGAAGGCCACCGTAGGCTTTAACTGAGAGAGAGCCAGACTGGCCTCGGCCGAGGAGAAAGCAAGGTCTAAAGTTCACAGGGCAGTCTGTGCAAGCTGTCTGGCGGCCTGGCCACCGCCAGGGAAGAAGCCAGTCCTCTTACGTAACAGGAAACGATCTTACAACACGGGCAAGAGTGGTTCTCAGTGAAAGCTCCCATGCAGTGTTGTTCAGTCCTCCGCAGGAACTGGTTTCACAGTCCTGTCCTGTGGTATTAGCATGGCATTTCACTAGGAGGGTTTTGTAGGTACTTCAGTGCCCCTCCAGGAGAAACGAAACAGTTATTGATTGCATCCCCCAACTCAGCTGTTGAATAATTAGGCCAGGTACTCTTTCTAAGACCTGTTCTAAGAGGAGTTATTTAGAGACATGGTATCTAGGGTGGTGTAGTCCAGCCCCCACACTCCCCCAGCCATTGTGGCCCCTAACATGTATCAGAAGTAAAGGAAAGACTTGGGTAACATTTTGATTAGTAACATACATCTTACTGTTGTATGTTATAGTCAGGGTAGCCACTATCATTTCAAAAATGTAGGTTCTGACCTTAACTGGTTTCACTCTTGAGTTGTTGGTTTTGTTGTTGTTGCTGCTGTTGCTGGAAGTGTTATAGGACAGCACAGTAAAAGGTCTTGAGAGTGACTCTGACTAGAAACCTTATTAGCCCACCCAGGCACATGCTGGTGGCATTTACCAAATGCTATTTCCCCATAGTAAACAGGGGTGCCCATGGAGGGCCCTGTGTCTAATGCACACACCAGGAAGCCAGACTATGTCCTGTTACCACATAGTCAAGACAAAAAGTGTCCACAAACAGCAGAGCAAAGCTTCCCAGAGATGCTTTGAGTAACAAGGACATATGCCACCAGTTCCTGGTTGAAATGGAGACAATCATTGGGTGCTGGTAGCTTAGCATGTGCTAGAGTAATGTCTGGGGGAGGGGACAGTGTAACATATGCCAAGATAATGTATATTTATAAAATAAACATTTAAAATTTTCATATCCAAAAAAAAAAAAAAAAGCTGGACAGTGGTGGCCCACGTCTTTAATCCCTTTAATCCCAGCACTTGGGAGGCAGAGGCAGGCAGATTTCTGAGTTTGGGGCCAGCCTGGTCTACAGAGTGACAGCCAGGATTATACAGAGAAATCCTGTCTCGGAAAAAAAAAAAACCAAAAATTTTCATATATCCTACATATAATAAGAAGAATGATACTAAAATATTGATATTAATTAAAGGAAAATACTTGCTTAAAACATTGAGAGATTTTCCTGTGTCATCAAAATCACTCTTATGTTTAGATGAAGTGCCTCAGAGAGGTACCAACTCATCCTTTCTAAACTATTCCTGCCAGAGCCTGAGTACACTCAGCATCCAGTATTGCTCCAGACACAGTTTCCTTTCTTCCCAGCTCTGGTAAAAGGGAGCCAGGATATCTCTAATCGGTACTCTTCTCTAATCTGAGACAGATGTCTCTGTTTCCACTTCCTCATCAAGATCATGCACAGGTCTGAAGAGCTGGTGAGGTCATAACTCTCCACCATCTCCTCAAATCCAAAACAGTAGCTGCATTTTGTCACAATATACGTTTGGGGAAGGAGGAGAGAGAAGGGGGAGAGGGAGTGAGGGAGGAAGGGAGGGAGAGAGGAAGGGAGAGAGAGAAAGAGAGAGAGGAGAGAAGGAGAGGTGGAAGGAGGAGAGAGAGATGGGAGGGAGGGAGGGGAGGAAGGAAAGGGGGAAGAAAAGAGGGAGAGAGTAAGGGAAAAAGAAAGAAAGAAAAGGAGAAGAGAGGAGAGGAGAGGAGAAGAGAGGAGAGGAAAGGAGGGGAGGGAGAGGAGGAGGGAAGAAGAGAGAGAAATGCTGGACAGTTGTGCTGGACAATTGGACCCTATACACTTACCTTCTCTCACTAACGAGTCAGCTATCCACCTGTAAGTGTGGCCATACCCATGCTCTGTACCAAAGAGAAGCGCCCACCAGGCTCCCTACCATGGAGAAAAGGACAGTGTAGCAAAAGAGAGCAACATGTCTCAGGCAGGGAAGTTGGTGTGGTGTGCAGTTACAGTGGTGAGTTCACAAGCAATGAGCCAGGGAAAGTCCTGTGGAGCAAAGGGGTATGTGAACTCCCACAAATTACCCATGGCCTGACTATGGGACAGGAGAGAGTGTGCCTGCTAGGAATTCAGGCTAACACAGAGATTTGACTCCTCCTGGGTTACATGCTGTACGTGCCCTACGTGAAAACCTCAGAAGGTGATGCTGGCCACTCTGTGGGCATGTGTGATTCCATGAGTCATTGCTAGAATATCAAAGGGATTCTTAGTCAGGAAATAGTCTTCGCCTTGGTGTTCGTGATCAACAACTTAGGCAAACACAGTCTAAAGAGCAAATAGCCCAGTATAGAGTCGTAGGACCCTTAGACTCAGAGCCCATGCTCCATTTACTGCAAATGCCCTTGGCTGCCCGAGACCTTTCAGCCTTGCAATGAAGCACACAAGGTGTTGATAGACAGTCCCATTCTGCTCTTTGCTCAGCATTTCATTCAAGGAGGTACTGGCTAGCATTCACCCAGAACACAGACAGTATGTGCACAATAAAACATCTTAGAAATTGATCATTGGTAGCATGGATTTGCCATTTCCAGAAAAAAAAAAAAAACTAGTACAAAAAAATCCAAAATAAACTCACTGCCATCGGACAAACTACACAGCTTGAGATTTACAATTGCATTCTTCACTGGACAAAAGGTTGTTTTTATTGATTTAAATAGAAATGGCTTGTGAAGTGAAGCTTTCTCCCTTAATGGACACACTTGTAACCTGGACTAAATCACCTGGCTTCCGATTTGTTATGAATAGACAACACTTAAGTGGAGGGAGGAACGGTCTCTCTGAGCTCCCTTTATACCTCTGAGAGTCATCAACCCTTAACTGGGTGTCCATAAAGCAGAAAACAACTTTAAGATGCTTGTAGTCTTAGAGCAACTTGTGAGGACAATTCAGGTCGATGGATAGTTGAATGGCCAATGAAACAGCATCATCTGGCTCCTCAGAAAACTATTCACAACCTCGTTCCCTGTGCCTAAGATCAGTAAAAAGACCAGAAGATTTGGAGACCCGAGGGTGGGGTGGGGGTGGGGGGACAGGGGCAGTTATTTCAGTAATGTTTACTCTCCTAGCATGCTATCAAGTCATTTTTTTTTACATATGTTTGTTTATTGGGGGCACTAGTGCCACAGGACTTGTGTAAGTCAAGGGACAATCTACAAGATTTAGTTCTGTTCTTCCACCTATGGGATCCAACCCGGATCATCAGGCTTGGTGACAGTGCCCTTTACCTGTAAGCCCTCTCATCAGCCATAAGTCATATTGCCCTAAAAGCATCATCAAATAATTTTTAGAGCCAAATATTCAAGGTATTGGTAAAGAGAAAGAAGCAGAGAAAGGGGAGGGGAAGAGGAACAAGACAGGAAGAGGGACATAATCAGGAGACACAGATCATTGAAGATATATTTCTAAGCAGCTCTCACCTCGCAGGGACAGGAGAAGGCATGCTTCAGTGTATCTAGCTCACAGGGATGGGAAGGTCCCCCGCCCCCTTCAATGTCTAACTCACAGGAGGAAGGAGCAATGGAAAGGTACTTAGTAAAACCTACCATTCACTACAATGAAATGAGCCCCACTTTTCTCCTATTTTCATGTGAACCATTGCTCTTGAGAATAGAGTAAGCTAGATTTCCAAGCAGACCAACAGCCTAAACATTTCATAAGCCTAAGTCTCCTAAAAGCTAATGCCTCCAGAAGAGGAAGCATTATTTTGTTGTTACTTTTGTGCTTACTGAGATGACAAAGAGGAGCTGATGTTAACATTCTGAGGGCAACTCATCCGAGGGTGTTCCATCCCATACAGGTCATTAAATCTTGTGACAGCACGGTAACCAGGCAACTGAAGAGCCTCCCACTTTGAAGCAAGGCGGGTGATAGTGGCATAAGTCACCTTTTCCTTAGTATCGGGTGCAACTGCCACCAGGACAACGCCCATGCTCAGGTGACAACTGTGCCAACCTAGGTCAACATCTCACCTCAAGGGAAACAATCAGTCCTAAGACAGACCAGAAGAGTCATGTCGAAAACGGCTAGCAAAGGGTCGTAATCCACAAATAAGAGGAGCCGATGGCCTGAACTCCAGTGGATGATGGTTCTTCTACTCAGAACAGAGTCTATGTGCCCCAAGTGGGCTGCCTAACTTACCTGTGTTGAGACAATTGTGACAAGAGTCTGGAGAGCCATCAGACAAAAACAGCGATTAGGCTGGGCTATTCTTAACTCTCCGCAGATTGCAGGGCAGAGCTTTTCCTGAAAATCCTCAGTTCAGATGTTTACAATTACAGGCAATGAGGCTCAAAGAGACAGCCTCATGGATCACTTGTGTTTTATTTTTGGTTTTGTTTTCATTAGATGCAACAGTGAGCTGAGCTGTGAGCCTTCCAGGGAGTTGCACAACTCAGCGTTCAGAGATTGTGTTTCATGGTCTCGGAAAAAAAATATAATTGGATTTAATAGGTTTTCACAATCATATCTACTTAACCTTCCAAGATCATTACTCATTTAATTGCAAGCCCCAAGGAAAGATCATAGGTTAAGGACTACACTAGACAGCCATAACACGAAAGGAAGCAGGTTCCTTCACAAATGAGGCACAGTCTGTAGGATTTCAAATGTTGTGAATGAAGCTCCTAGATTTAGCATAATGGTGTGCCTTTGGTAATTGCTTCTAGTCTGAAATGGAGACTGGAGGGGTAAAATCATATTTATTGCTATTGAAATCTCCTTACACGCATATAAAACAGGTAAAGAGTGATAAAGTGCAAGCCAGAAGCTTTGAGTGACAGGCCTTCGTTTGTTGTTACTCAGGGTTGGTTGCAGATACTCTCATCCTTTACAGAAGAGTAACTACAACTAGAGAAAGCAAGGTCGGTGGAACAGCATGTCCCGGTATGGGGGAGTTAGTACACAGAATGCATTACATATATGGGGCAAGGATCCTCTGATCCTGTGAGGAATAAGGTCTTTGCTTAGCTTTTAGAGTACCAGAGAGGTAACTCAGGTTATAAGCTTTAAATAGCTGTTCTACAAATTACATCATTCTTCAAGCTCCAGAGGATCGTTTCCATCTCGACACCCTCCAAAGGAAAAAAAAAATCGTGAGTGAAAGACTTACTCTCAACCTGGTTTTTATTCTCTCATTTATTTCTATGGGATTAAAGCAAAACAAATGCACTTAACAAAGAAACAAACCTGTGCGCAGAGAACTATAATTGGATTCCTTGCCCTGGCTCAAAGCCAAGGCACTTAGCTCCATGTTGCTTCTGTCAAGTTTTTTCTTCTTCTTCTTCTTCTTCTTCTTCTTCTTCTTCTTCTTCTTCTTCATCTGCAATGTCCTTGTTTGTGTTCACTCCCAGTGTTCCAGGTTACTCTGTCAACCCAGGCTCAGATTGTCCCACATCCTCCCACAGAGGTCATATTTTACTATTGAGAAAGGCTCAGCAGGAGGATGAAGCTCTCTGCATCCATAAAGCAACCAAAACACAAAACACTGCCCCTGGGAAGATGTAGGCACGTGGGAAGATGACAACAGAGCTCCCAGCTGAGCAGGAGGCTGGCTGACTGGCTGATGACAGACAATCACAACAAAGTCTAACAAACACCCAGGCCCTCTAGGCTCCCAACAGGCCTATGAACCAGGGTTGAGAAGGACTCTCCCAATCTAGGCCTAGGCTGGAGCTTGAAAGTGAAGGAAGTCACAGGTTGAGGTCCTCTACAGCTTGACTTGCTAAAGGAAGTCAATAAAGAAAAGAAAAGACCCCACTCCTTGGTAGATTGATCAGTTGGAAGAAAAGGAAAAGAATTTGCTTCTGACCAGCCAGATATTTCAAGAATAGCAAAGGAAGGAAACAGAAGTATAATAAAATTAAAATAGGATATATTTTGTGAAACATTAAGAATCTATTTTATATTAGGTAACTCTTTGGCAAATGGCCAACACAAATAAGATTTGGTTAAATTGCTACTCTAATTTATCAAAAAATTTGTTTTCAACGAAAAACTTTATGAACACAAATGAAGGTGGTTTGGTTATTCAGAGGGTAAAAACAAAAGAGCACACCAGAAAATTCTGTGCCTTCCAAATCTGTGGTCCCTTCAAAGGCACAGGAAGGTAGACTTTGTTCCCGAGTCATCCCCTTTGTACCCCACTGTTCTTTTCCCTACTGTGGTCAATGGAGGCAATGCCTCATTTCATTGTCTCTTGTCCAGTCACCCAACCTAACCAGTGGGGTTCCCAGAGCCTCAGGCCAAGTGTTGTAAGTTTTCTGTATAATACCTGGGCATGAGCATCCCAGGAACAGAGCAACAGTACAGAGCTGTAATCAGGACTACCTGCTTCATAGGTCATGCAAACTGCAATGGGCAGGCCAGTGTTCAGAATCCCTGAAGCTTCTAGGGCCACTCCACCCTCCAGACACCCCTAGCATGAAGAATGCATTTCCATTTATTGACTCGATTCTTCATCCAGATCCACATTCACACGAAATGCTCAGCAACCATCTACTTCCCACTCCCTCAAGAAAGCACCTAAATAAAATGGAAACTGACTTTATTGGTATTCATTGGAAAAGCAAAAGGCTATTGAGAACTCACCTGTAAACCTCTGTGCTAGGTGCTAAGGATGTAAAGATCAGAGACTGGTAGACCACAGGTGGGCGTTAACAATAGTCGTTAGGTCATCCTGCTTCCTTTGTTCTGACTCCATGATTGTTATTAAACGCTTCATTTTATATGGGTTTTAAAACACATTGGCATCTTGATCTCATTTGATCATCTCACTAGTCATGTCGGGTAAGGACTGTTCATGTTAAAGATGAAGAAACTAAGATTGAGGGATAATGAGTGATGGAACACCCAGTCATAGACCAAGCAAGAGCTAGACTCAGGAATCAAATGAAAAGTGTGTGTGCACAAAGCCACTGCTTGCTGAGCAGATCGAGCAGCGAAGATGGGAAGTCCTTTTCCAAGAAACGTTCTCGGTAGTAACACAGCAACAAAGAAGTCTTGTCCACCCACCAGGCGCAAAACCTGTCCTGGCCTCTGGAAAGATGTAGCAATACAAATGTGGACACAATACTGTCCTGACTCAAAAGAGGTTCAGGACAAGAGAGAAGAGTCACCACATGCAAGCCACCAATCAAGGAAAGTTAATAGTATAAGAAAAGGGAGAAAGGAAAGCGTCAGGTGGGAGCTCAGGCTTAAAGGATCCAGACTGATCATGTAGATTCTATTTGGGAAGTTCTATGTTGATATGCCACGCAGTTACTCTGAGGCCAAGAAGAAGAGAGGGGGTTGGTCATGTGGAGTTTTCTATGGCTCTTGAGTTGTTTCTTGTAGAACACAAGTATTCTGACCCCTAAGAGTTAATAAGCTAGAATGCTTCATTTCAACATCAAAAGCCTCTTGGAGTTTGATAAGTGTGTATAGTCCTCAAGAAACTGAAAGCTTTCAGAGAACTGATAAAGCATTTTTAACTCATGAAGCTAAACAGGCAAATCTAGAGCCAGTATGGACACTTGTGAGATCTAGAATAGTTACTTTATCTTTCTTCCTGACATCTATGATTTTTGTTTTCAAAGTTCCCTATGGGAAAGGGGGACAAATAGGTCAGAAATCCTGAGCAAGAATGGACATCGCCATCCTGGATGGTTGAGGATGTGCTGCACACTGCCTACATCTGTAAGTAGTACTAGAGGCTAGAGAGGGAGTCAAGTGATCCTTAACACAGTAATATCAGGATCAGCATAGCTCTCGTGCAAGAAAACGTGTCAAAATGTGTCTCCTAGATAAAGGACTTCACTGCATGACCTCTACTGACACCCAGTAATTCCTTTGAGTACAGACACTGTCCTGAAAATGCTGACGTTCTGTTCTGCCAACTGCCAGAGAGACCGCACGGGACCTGGAATGCTCCCTACAATCCCATTTACTTGCTCAGACTCTCCCCTGGCCTAGTTCTAAACTCCAGATGAAGAAGGGCCTTGTTAACATGTGGCACTTTCTGACCAGGTGCCTGAAGACAGATGTTCCACTTCCTGAGGAAGAGGGCTAGAACACAGCTGCTGGGAAGCTCTTGACAATGGACAGTGGGAGGACAACAAGTGAGTGACAGGCAGGAGGAGATGTGTGACTCCCACTTCATGGAGATGTCTAACCTTTGTACAGCAGAAAAATCAGGAGATTCTTGACCCCATTATGCTATTGTTCTCTGAGAGACAGACTAAACCTCTGAATAAACTCCGTTTATCTGTTTCTCTATCCAAAGAGCTGAGCTAGAGTCAAGTCCCCTTGGAGGTCAGGAGGACCGTCACTGGCTAATAGGGGTCTTATTTGTTTTTAAGGTACCCATAATTCATCCAACCCATTATTTATTTCTTAAATTAACCATAAATATTGTCTATTGTTTGGAACTAAAGAATTAATGCTATTCCTTCCTTCTCTTTTCTGAATGTGGTGAAAGAGGCATCCCTTATAGAGAAAGGCAGTTCTACCGGTGGACTCTAGAATCATTCTTGTTTAGAGGCCCTCCTTATAGTATCTTCTTTTTTCTATATCACCAGTGTCTCCCTCTCTTCTGAATCATGCCTGTAAAGGTATGTACAACTCTATAATCAGCCACCTTAACTGCCGCCCTTCGCACCGCTAATTATCATTCCTGTCCATCCCCTGCTCCTCCACTGTAGAGAGTCACCTAGATTTTGGTGTTTCCATTTCCTCACATCCCAATCCTCTCTTCAATCCACTCTTGGCCGGCTTCGGTCCCAAACATACATCATACATACAACATATAACATACATACAACGTACAACATACAATGTCGCTGGTGATTTTCAGGCTGCTAAGTCCATTAGGCATTCTCTTGTTCCTGCCTTAGCAACATTTTTGGTAATGTTGGACGAGCTGTTCACCTCTGGAGTAGAGGCCAGGCACCTTCCTTGGCTACTCTCTACTTTATTGAGGCAGGATCTTTTTACTGAGCCCAGATGTGTAAACATAATAGCGGCCCTGCCAAGTGTGCCTCCGTCTTGTTAGTACAAACACCCACATATCGTTAGATACTCATGAGAAAAAAAAAAAAAAAGAATGGTTTCCTATGAGCAAGATGGCTGGGTCAAGGGTAATGGTCTTCCACAGAATAGCAATAACAATAGAGTTTTTAAAAAGCTCCAGCTTTTCCTACCTGCATCTAGAGTGTATAGCAGGCTGTGGTGAGACTCAAGATGGATATAGCCTTTTTCTACATGGACACCATTTGACAAAGCTATCCAGAGAGTTAATGTGGCCAAATACTCATCTGGATTTTATCAACATGGTGTGGTTAGGAAAATAAAAGTGATTTTAAGAACAAAGTACAAAGTCACACACCAACTCCCTTCTTAAATAAAAATAGATTTTTTAAAAAAACGTTTTTTAAGCCTTTCTTTTCCTTCTTAAGTTAATTTGCTGAGTTATTTTATCTTCTTCCAACATCTTCTCCTCAACATCTGGTATAACTGACTTGAAATATTCTTCCTTGGGTCCTTTTTCTGAAGAAAGGGTATATATAAGAACCTGGCCAAGCATAGTCTAAAACAAGGCCTAGAACCTTCTCTGATACTGTCATTGCACATAAAAATTTATCTCGGAGTCATCTGAACTTGGACTTAGTGATTTTCTAGGTCACAGAAGTCACAAAGAGTCTGTAATAGCTTTAAAAAGTCCATTGAAAAAAATGAACCAATAGCACCTCACTAAAAGTCCCTGGAGTTCATCAGTTGTTCCAACACCATAAATTTACAGCTGAATCCCCCAGGGGCAGGGCTTCTACAGACACTGGCAAGCTGGGAGGGAAAGTTGACCAACAGCAAACTTGCTTTATCTCTTTCCTCTGATCAATTACGCTTCCCTCATCTCAGGAAAGCTCTCTCACTGAGCCTTCAGCTGAACAACATTCAGAATTGCATAAATCTTAGACTTGGTTTTCTGGCCTTGCTGTTCTAGGCCTGGTCTACATAACACTGATAAGTTTCTCATTTGCCCCCGTTTATTGTGTTGTTTAGACACTGATCTAGTTTTCTAACCTGAGTGGTGGAGGTTTCCCCTTTGATTTCTACAGCAACTGTATCTTTTGCAGATAGAAATTAGCATGGTATCCAGTATCTATTGGGATCCAAGGAACAATTTATTTGCTTTGTAATCTGCAATTGAGAAAGAACAATAAATAGCTCAGGAGGACCAAAGGCTGGATACAGGGAAGCAGTGGGAAATGTTGTTTCAGAGAACCATAGTAACGTGTGAGGGCAGGCTGACAGATGGGAAGTACAGTCAGAAAGGCTGGCTATAAGACACAGTAAATGATCAAGCTCTGTTAGGATGAAAACCCAGTAGGAAATGAAAAAAACCTCAGGAAGGTAAGGGAAGTTTTGGGGAAACAAGTCAGTAGAAGTGAATTTTCAGACATGGTAGGGAACTTCAGGTGAGCAGGGGTAAGGATGAGAGAGACTCAGTAGAGATGATCCCCCTTGTTTTCAGTGGGAATGACCTTGAGACAGGACTGTGGGGCAGAAACAAGGAACTGGGAAAGGGAAGTGTTTTTGTGGGGGAGAGGGCAAGCTCAGCTAGCTGTTGTTGAATTTGAGACGCTGGGAAGAGTTTCAAGTGAAAATGACCAGTGGTCAGTCAGAGAGATGGGAATAAACCGTGCGCAAGGAACAGGACATGAGCTGTAAATCTGTGAGTCATCGTCCCCACATGCTTGCAGCCATGAGAACAGTGACAGTCTCTGTACACTGTAGTGGCCGGTGAGAAGTGGGAAACGTAGGTGGAAACCTCCGGTAAGGGGGGTGGGGGGGGGCTGAAGATGAAGCAAAGGCGTCTGGGAAACGACGGAACGAACAGGAAGCTATCAGGAAAATGAGGAGCACAGCGCCAGAGGTGTAAGAAGTGAGACCCTTTCAGGAGCAGGAAGAAAAATAATGACGAGAGACAGTGCGGATGGGTTGGAAGAAAGCACACTAGAGGGTTAAATGGCAGTGATTTCCAGGGGCCAATCTGAATAAAGGGTTAAAGAGCTGGGGTGGAGATTGGGTCCAAGGAGTTACAGAGACAGGATATGAACCACAGACTTAAAAACTTAGCAGTGAAAATGAAAGCAAAATGACTCTAGACATTTTTTGTAGGCAAAAATCTACACTCAATATTTGTGGAGCCTTTTTTTTTTTTTTTTTTTTTTTTTTTTTGGTGGTGGTTGTTTCATAAGACACATCTTCATAAGTAGCCCCACATAGTCTAGAAGCCAGAAAGTACCCCAGGCTGGCCTTGAACCTGTAGTGACCATTCTCATCACCTCTTCGGTGCTCAGGTTATAAATGTACACGTCAAAATCCAGAGGTGCGTGGATTTCATATGTGAAGGCATTTTTATAAATATTTTGTCATATTGTTAAACGAGTTATTGAATTCCTGCATTCTTTGCTGACATAGCGAATGGAAATTCAGATGGACTTTTGTTACCCATGAAGTAGAGGTTAATATTCTTGCCCTCTTCCATTCATGCACAGAAAAACATGTACATAGACACACACACATATGTGGATAATATGTACATATACACATATACATACATGTATATGTATAGATAGATAGATAGATAGATAGATAGATAGATAGATAGAT
>JADRCD010143142.1:0-13940 GCA_019843815.1 Montemys delectorum | reverse complement strand
TGTGTGTGTGTGTGTGTGTGTGTGTGTGTGTGTGTGTGTGTACAAGATAATAAAGCATCAAATGTGTAGAGAATGTTTGTATCTGAGAATTTTTAAGACTTGCCACATGCTCATCCAACTACTCTCTCTTTTTTTAGTTTTTCTAAGAGCAAAAGCTGTTACCTAATCAGGTTTCATAATCTTGGCTATGTTTTCCACATTGCTAGGACTGCATTAAACAAGCATTCATGCCCCCACTTGCCTCTTCAGGAAAGTACTGAGTCCTGGACATTGGGTATCCTGTTACTGGGGTGTGGGGGCAGGAGTGTGCTCACCTGCAAGGTCTCACTGCTAGGAGCAGTGAGCTTCAGAGAATGTGTGCCTCAGTGGGTTGCATAAGTGTCCTGGAAAGCTGTGCCTGCCTTGTGTGGGGGCAGGGCAGGCAGTGCTGGAGCAGTCCTGCAGTATCTGACATACTTACGTAAGGTCAGTTCTTAAGGATGTTACTGTTGTGTTCATCAAAGAATGTCGTAGAAAAGATCCATGCAGATGGAGTGTGCCTGTGTGGGGTGTGGGCTTTAAGGTCTCCAAAGTCACTGCTACATCCCCTGGGACCCTGCGGTCCCTGATTTCTACAGTAAAAATGGAGATGAAGTTCGTTTCATGGTAGGAGCAAAGTAAGACACACACGAAGAGCACCCAGGGCCAGCAGTGCTCATGCAGAATTCTTTTCCACTTATAACGTTTTAGAGCGGTAAATCTTTAAAAACAAAACAAAACAAAACAAAAAAAAAAACAAAAAACAAAAAAACCACCCTAAATCAAGCCCCTTATGCAGTGTAACACCATACAGAATGCCCCAAGCACTCATCTTGAGGTCAGAACTTGACTGCCACACCAACACTCAGTGATCTTCCCCACAGGTGTCTGGCGGGAAGATGGAACCCTTGTGTGATGGGTCCTGACAGCAGATGTCTGATGGGCTGGGCTCAGATTTTCCGTTTTTGAGTTTTCTAGACTGAAAAAGGACATGAGTGATGTCAAGGTTATATAAGAGGTTTGAGCTGAATATATAATGTCTTACTTGTTTTTAAAAGAATTATTACTGTATGTGTATGCAGGGGGCGGGGTATGGAGGTCAGAGGACACCTTTATAGACATTTCTCTACTCCCATCCTTGAGTAGGTTCTGGGGACTGAACTCAGATTGCCAGGGCTTGTACCTGCACAGCACTGGCCTTTACCTTCTGAACTGGTTTTGCCAGCCTAACATTTTACTATGAGATCAAGGTAAGTGTGAGTGTATGCCAACTCCTGTTGAATCCAGATTGTGTGGAGATGTGTTTGTGTAGTGTCTGTTCAGACACTGTCTGGAGGCTGGAAGGACAGGACACTTTGGAAGCGTTCCTGGGTGTATGCTTAGTAAGCAGGCAGACTGACCATGGTTTCTGGGGCAGGTTGATAAGCCAGGCCCTTGGACTTAGAGTAAAAACCCCTTTAAAGTATTCTCATACTTTGGGGCCAGGGCGGTACAGGTTTACGGTGTATGTTTCCTTGGATCATTTGTGGCTGACTGTCTCCCCCTTCCCTTCCCTCCCTTTCCCTTCTCCTTCCTCCCTCCCTCTGTTCCTCCTCTCCCCTCTCCCTCTTATGAACTGAGAGTTGAACCTCGGGCCTTGAGCATGCTAGGTAAGTATGTTCCGGCATGTCTTCCTCTGTGTTTTGCTTTGAGCAGCACAGGGCTTGAAGCTTGCATATGCTAGGCAAGTCCTCTACCTCAATGCTGATGTCCTTGGCCTGTTTACATTTTATTCTGTGTATCTCAGGCAGGTTTTGAACTTCTGATCCTACTGTCTCAGCTTGTTGGTAGCGGGGGTGGGGGTTGGGGTGGGGGGTTATAGGCATGCACCACTCAGCCAAGCTTGTCTTACCAGTTTTGAAAGCTTTTCATCTTTCATGTAGAGTCTTGGGCTTTGCCTTCGCCTGCTGTAGTCTGTATCGTTCACTGCTGCCAGCCTCCGGTCTGTCCCCTCTGCCTTTACTCCTGTTGTCTTCCCCACGGGTGTCTGGAGGGAAGATTGAACCCTTGTCTGATAGGTCCTGACAGCAGATGTTTGAGGGCTCTAGTGGCAATAGCAACAATACTCTGACCAAACTTAGGTTTTCAGGTCTCATGGAGTCAGAAGAAATCAACATGTACTCTCCAACTGAATAGTATGAAGCTCATTAAACACACTGGAGCATGGGCTCTCTGCTCGCTGCACCTTAACAGTTGAAGCTTCAGGGAGCTCTTGGCCTCTGGACAAATCATATGCTTTTATGGGGGTGGTTCTCAAAACAGTGGGGGAAAGTTTTGCCTCCTAAGTAGAAAAACCAAGAGCTTAGTAGAAACAGTTTTGAAATATTGATATCTTCCTCCCCATTATTCAGTTTAATTGATACATAAATGACAACTGAAAATCATATATATTTAAAGAGTTGAAGATGACATTTCATATATGTAATGAACAACCACGTTAATTAGTATATCCATCACCTGGCATAATTATCTCTGTGTGTATATGTACGTGTGTGTGTGTGTGTGTGTGTGTGTGTGTGTACATTGCCATATATATGGGGCAATTTTTAAAATGTGAAATATAAAACATCCTTTAAAAAGAAAGGATGAGAAGTACTCCATTGCGTAAATGTACCACATTTTCTGTATCCATTCCTCTGTTGAGGGACATCTGGGTTGTTTCCAGTTTCTGGCTATTATAAATAAGGCTGCTATGAACATGGTGGAGCATGTGTGCTTATTACATGTTGGAGCATCTTCTGGGTATATGCCCAGGAGTGGTATAGCTGGGTCCTCTGGTAATACTATGTCCAATTTCCAGAGGAATCGCTAAACTGATTTCCAGAGTGGTTGTACCAGCTTGCAGTCCCACCAGCAATGAAGGAGTGCTCCTCTTTCTCCACAACTTCGCCAGCATCTGCTGTCACCTGAGGGTTTTTTTTTGTTGTTGTTGTTGTTTGTTTGTTTGTTTGTTTTTTTGAGACAGGGTTTCTCTCTATAGCTCTGGCTGTCCTGGAGCTCACTTTGTAGACCAGGCTGGCCTCGAACTCAGAAATCCACCTGCCTCTGCCTTCCAAGTGCTGGGACTAAAGGCGTGTGCCACCACCGCCTGGCTACATATCTCCTTCTAATCAAGGCTCAGATTTCTTCCTCAGTCCTCAGATTACTTCAGTCTTTATTAGCTCCCCACAGTCTGCCTAGGTCCCCTTGCTGGCTTACCACAGTCTCTTCAAATAAACTGCAAGCTTCCACGGGAGAGACCCTGCACTATGTAAACCTCCCCACACTGCCCTGCACGTTTCTTGTGAAATGAAAACAAGCCTGGCAGTGGTGGCACACGCCTTTAGTCCAGCACTTGGGAGGCAGAGGCAGGCAGATTTCTGAGTTCGAGGCCAGCCTGGTCTACAGAGTGAGTTCCAGGACAGCCAGAGCTGCATAGAGAAACCCTGTCTTGGAAAAACCAAAAAAAGAAGGAGATATGTAGCTCATCTAGCCTTTGTCTTCAGCCTCAGTGCCCACTGCCCCCTTGTCCTTGGGCTTCCCGTGGCTGCTCCACTCTCCTTAACTTCTGACTGACTCCCGCCATTGCCTCTTCACTAATTTGCCTTCCAAAATCAGGAAAAAAAAATGGATTTATTTATTTTACTTTTTTCTGTATAAATGCTTTGTCTACATGTATGTTTGTGCACCATATGCATGCCTGCTGATGTCAGTTACATAGGATGCAGGCTACCACCAGGTGAGTGCTAGGAATGCAACCAGAATCCTTTGGCAAGTCTTCTTAATTGGCTAAGGCAACTCTCCAGCTCCTTGTCTTCCAGATTTGTTTTGTTTTGTTTTTTTTAAACAAGGTCCCACTATGAAACCCTGACTGATGTGGATTGCTAAGTAGAGTAGGTTAACCTCAGATTCACAGAGAACTGCCTGCCTGCCTGCCTGCCTGCCCTTCCCCAAGTGCTGGGACTACACTCAGCCCAGAATGTTTTGTTGTTCATATGAGGTAAGGGTTCACTCTAAGGACAGGTTGGCCTGGGACTCACTGTAGAGTTCAGGGTAGCTTCAAGCTCACAGTGTTTCTATCATGTCCTGGTGTCTTATTTTAAAGAAATATTAGGGTTCAAACCCAGGTCTAGGCACTCCCCCACTAAGCCATGTCTTCTGGGCCCTCCGCTGTGCCTTTTGCCTGTGTCATACATATGTGGTTTTTGTTCATCTGACCTTGGCCTCTGGAGGCAAGCATAGTGCCACAGATGTCTGTCTGCAGCAGCTCCTGTGGAATTGCCATGCCCTGTCTAGCTTCTTCCCGAGTCTGTCTCTGTACATGCAGAGCTGGCCCTGTTCCTCTTCCCCCAGTTGCATTGTTCCCTCCCACTTCCACAGTCTTCTTTTGACCCCTGCACCTTTAATGAGCGAGGTGCTCACCACCACCTACCTAGTTTTCCAAAATGAAGTGGTTCCTCCCGAGTACCCTTCCCTCCTCTTTTCCCCCTATCCTTTCTCTATCTGCTTATCTGTCTGTTTTCTATAAATGGTTATGCCCTTGGCCCTTGGCCCCAGCTTCCTGTGGGTGCTTCCATCCCTGGGTTCTGCCTTGCGTACCTACCAGGTTTTTCTCACTATATCTCTATACACCGCTCTTGAACTTGTCTTTCTGTCTTGGCTGCCTCTCTCTGTCTGTGGTCTGGGTGTCAGACTTACAGTTGCAATTTGTCAAACCCCTTCCAATCCTGTCCTCGCTTCTTCTCAAACTTCTTCTTGTAGCTGGTTCTTCAAGTTTCAGCCTATGTCATCAGTCACTGCTGTCCGGGTGTATCGTAACAAAACAGTCCTGGGTCTGTCTGCCTAGGTATTGTTTCTTAGGCCGGAGGAGTTCCACCTTCTGTGCTCTCCTGTAAACAAGGAACCCAGTCCCAGTGTGGAACCTTGACTCTCTCTGCACCTTCCTAACTGCCCAGCACGGAGCTGCTTGTGCTTTATCTGTTTTCATGTTTCGCTTTGGCAGCATTTGTGATGTAGCACACACCAGCAGTGCTCTGTCCGTCTGCACGTCTGTGAATCTGTCCAACACCCTGTGCTTTCTGTATCCAGGTGCCTCCTGTGTGCTGGGATCCTCACCATATCCAGTTCTTGCCAGTTAGATGAGTAAAGGGCCATATCGAATCACTTTTAAAGTTGGGAAGTATTTGACTATGTGTTTAATGTTGAGTTTTGTTTCTTAATTACCCATAAATTTTGGGTTAGTATCAAGTGTCTGTGTAATTTAAAGCAGAATGACTATTTAAATCTGTTTGAGAAGGATATGTTTCACAATTTTCCATATGTCTAATAAGCTGCTCTATTGAATGTATAATGCCCTTCAGCGTGGATTAGTGTTTCTGTCCAATAGACTCTATTAATTATACAGAAATGTTCCATGTTACTTCCCTAAATATACTTTTCAGTAACCACATAAAAAGACATACATACAATGCATATTAAAATTAAAACCTTTAATGTTTGAGTGTTTTTGTTAGCATATATTAGTTATACATAATAATGGAATTTATCGCACCCTTTCCATCCATGTACATAATATATTTTGGTCATATCTATTTCATGTCTTCTTTTTTTTAAGACCCAATGAGTTTCATTAGCATTGCTTACAGGAATATAGTGAAGATTTGTTTACAGGACCGTAGGTACCTACCAGCACACACACACACACCACACACACACACACACACACACACACACACACACACAAGTAGAAGAGTGTAGTTGGGTAGAGGCAGGGGATCAGTGGAAATAGGAAAATGACTGTGGTTGAAATTTATTATGTACATGTACAAAAATGTCATAGTAAAGCTCAGTGTTATATATAATTAATGTGTTTATAAAATATTTAAAATGAAAGGTAGTGTCTTTCCCTCCCCCATCAACCATGAGTCCTATAAGCCCCTCCCCTGTGGCAGGATATTGATAAGCCCAATCTTGTATAAATAATTGTTCAGGTAATCCCTGCTGGTGTGAGTTCAAGCATGCAACAGCCACATCATGCCTGGAAATCAGTGTTCCCCTCCAGATCCCTGTCTCTTCCTCTGACTCTTACAGTCTTTCCACCTCCTCCGCCAAGGTACTCCCTGAGCCTTGAAGGGGGTGATGTGGATGTCCTAGAATAGTTAAGCATCCCACTGTCTCCTGTTGTCAGCACTTTGACCAATTATCAATCTTTTCAGTTACTTATGATTTTTGTAAAAATAAACTTCTGACCAAAGCAGAAAGGAGCATCTAATTTATACTTACAAATGTAAATATTTATAGGCAGTTTGACAAATACATCATGGCTGCTTAGCAAAACAACAGCAGTGACTTGGGGGACCTCCCTAGGTACTATGACTTCCCCAGATACCAGCTTTTTACTAGGTTTGCAGTACCAAGCATGGATTCTTTCCTGTGAGCAGGCCTCAGATCCAATCAGAAAGCAGTTGGTTACTCCTATGACAGACCTGCCTCTGTGGTACCAAACTGTCAGTATTCTTGCACACAGGGTCTATAGATAAAAACATTCTTTTTAAACGTTTGTGGCTATCATAGCTAATGGCTTCTAGAGTTAATGACCAGTAGAGATAGGATATCTAATGTTTATCTTCATGGCCCTCGTAAATTCTTCAATTATATACACGGGTTGGAGATAGGATCTCACTATGTAACCCCGGCTGGGCCTGGAATTCACTAGGTAGACCTAATCGGCTTCAAACACATGAAAACACACACACACACACACACACACACACACACACACACACAAACAAAAAGAGAGAGTGAGAGAGCGAGCTTAAGTACATAAAATAAATTTTAATTTTTAAAATGAAATTAGTCATTTCTACTTTTGAGATATTTTCTCTCATGTATCTTTTTTGAACATAATATCACCTATACTGGTTCATAATGCAGCATGGCTTCTCACACCCATCTAGTTGCAACTTTGTATCCATTGGCTGGGCTATTCTATCCTTTTCTCCTTAATACTTTCTCTGGCCTCCAGTAACCATAGTCTGTTCTCAACTTCTCTAGAGTCAAAATGTTAAACAGTTACTTTTATTAGAGATAAGTCTCATTTAGTCATGGACTATATAGCTGAGAAGGGCTTTGTTCTTTAGATGTTCATGCCTCCATCTTAATTGTGCTAGGATTGGTGGGACATGCCCCCATGTATGAGCACTGAACCCAGAGGTCTTTGCATGCTGGGCAAGCATCTCACCAACTAAGCTATACCTCTAGCCTGGGAGTTAAGAGCTTTAGATTCTGTACGAGTCAGATCACGTGGTGTGGCCGTTATCTTCCTGTCTCATTTCTCTTCACATAATGGTCTTTAGTTCTGTTTATGTTGTCACAGGCAGCAGGAAGAGGTTTTATGTGGAATTGTATTCCCCTGATGTGTATGAACCACACTTTATCTGTTCATCAATTGGTAGACACTCAGGCTGATTTTATAATACCGTCTTAAACACTACAAGCAGGGAGAGTTTGAAAATGATGGGTTGTTGAAGTAAAACAGCAACCGAATGGAACACCCAGAAAATATGTTGATACTGTAAGTTCATTCACCGTCTAAGTGCCTTTCTGCTTCAAACTCCTAGGATTTAAAAACTGTCTTGTACTTACAGTTTTCTTTTACATTATATGCATTTTATTAGTAATTTATGTAGTTATTGGATAATTCAACTAAATATGTTTAGTCCCTGGTCAGTATACTCCTTAAAATTAATTCTGTGGGCTGGGTATGGTGATGCACACATTTAATCCAAGCACTCAGATAGCAGAGGATCTTTTGTGAGTTCCAGGTTTAAAACAATCTTTTAAAAACAAACTAACTAAAACAAAAACCAAAAACCCAATATATAATAAATATATAAAATATGATAAATACACGCACATACCAGTTTGATAAAAAAACCCATCAAAACAAAACAAAGAACCTAATATATAAAATAAATATATAATATAAAATATGTTATATATACATACACACATACATATCAGGTTACATTTTGGTTTTGTTATACACACACACACACACACACACACACACACACACACACACACACAGCTTGAGACTAGAGAGATAGTTCAGAGGTTAATCACTTGCTATGATTGGAGGAGGACCTGGGTCCTGACCCAGCACCATGTAGCAGCTCACAACCACTTGCAGCTCCAGTTCTAGGGGATCTGATGTAGAGAGCCGTCCAAACCGCGCCCTAAAGATGACTACGGTTGGCCGAGAGCTCTGAGATAAACAACACCTGATTTGGCTTGTAGGTTGTGCTTCTGAGTGGCATGATCTTCCCTGGCCTATGGGGAGATGACACGTGGCATGAGTTCATGGGCTCCTACTAAGATATAAGCTGTGCTCGAGTAGGGATCGAGGGCTCACCTCTGCACAATGCTGACTGTAAAGTATCCTGAGTAAACCGCTAAGAGAAGGAACCTGTTGTGTTGTGTCTTAATTCCTGTTGCTCAGGGTTGGCGCGCTGCATAATCTGATACAACTTTCTGGCTTCCATGGGCACCAAATACACACATAATACATATACATACATACAGGCAAACGCTGATAGACATATAAAAGAACATAAACAAATCTTTTAAATTAGCTTTGACCAATAGAGTAAGTCAACCCAGAAAGTAAAATGGTTTTTCTTGGTAATAAATTTAGAATGAATTTTCTTTTTGACTTTCAGTTAAATTCCATAGAATTTAACTTAAAAAAAAAAAAAAGCCACATGTCCATGCTTCCTTGTAGAAGGAAGATAGCCAGGCAGTCAAGGCTTGTTCAGAGGTGCTTCTGTTCATGAGAGAGCACATAACAGCCATCCATGGAAAAACCTGTGCTGCATGGTTAAGTAAGTCTATAAGAGTCTATAAGAGTCTCCATAAAAATGTGCTAAAGGTAGACATCTTGGACTGGGAGTTTCTTTCTTGAAGATGTTCTTTTCTTGGTGAATATTTATATTTATTTATTTGTTTGTTTGTTTGCATGGTAGTTAGAGAGATAGGGCCTGGGATGGGAGCAGAGGCACGTGGAAGAGTTAACCTTGACAGTTGGGTTCATTGCACCAGTGCACAATGAGGTCCTACTACCTGGTAGAAGGCTGTGCGACTCCGGCTGTTTATTATACTGATCCAAGTGGCCTGCCCCTGCCACCCACTCAGGAGCCAGGAAATACAGATGCTGCTGGTAACCATACCCAAAAGCTGTCGTGAAAAAGTATCAAGTCTTGACCGCTTGACTGGAGCTTTGCCCGGGTTAGTACTGGATTTAGGGTTTTTTCATATGTGTATTTAGCTGCCACACCTGTCTCTAAGGTCACACTCTGGTCATGCTTTACCTATGTAGAGATATTACTTAAAAACTCAAATGTATGTTACTTTTACCCAACAAATCTTTGCTATCCCCATTGAAGGAACTCTGGTCTCCCAGGTAAATTATAGTCAAATGAATCCTGGCTGACTCAATTAATCATTCAACCGCAGTTCAATATCTACTATCTGGTAAGGTGTTCATTAGGCATGGGAGGAAGAAATTAGAGTAAGAACCAAGAGTTGGGCAAAAAAAATGCATATATAAGAACATACATGTATACATCTGTTAACCCACGGCTGGATTCAGTTCCCAGTACTCATGTCAGCCAGCTCACAATTGCCTGTAACTCCAGTTCCAGAGGATTTGATGTCCAGTGACCTCTGTGGGCACTTGTATACTTGTGGTACCTATAAATGCAAGCACACACACACACACATGCATACACACATTTGAAAAACAAAACATTTCTTGCAGTAACACAAAGCTCTTGTGCATCTGGAGCCTGTATGCATAGAATGTTCCTCTGCAGTCTTATAACTTACCCCAAACGAGGCCTTGAGAGTGGTGAGAGATAAGAGCAGTGACCCTTGACAGTCTGAAGAAGGCCGGCCAGCGTGCACTTTCACCCTTCTCTCCTTTCATGTGGTTCAGCCTGGGCTCCACCATGCCACCCTCTTGTCTTCTACTTCACAAGGAGTATATGTAGCTCTTGTTTTCCTTACTTAGTCCAAGTCCAGAGAGTGTGAGAACAGCACTGTGAGTCTGACTCCAGTCAAGTTTGTTTCTTGCTAGAAGACCAAGAGCACAAAGCTCAAGTATTTGGAAGCAGGGAATTTGGAAAGGTGCTAATAGATACATTCCGGTCCGGGTGATTGAAAGGGAAGATTTTAGTCTAGTTATCTCACAATACAGAGACTGAAGCAAATCCCGTGAAATGGTTGGATATGTGAAAATTCACATTTGAAGTAAACACACTGAATACTTTTCTGCATCTTTCTTTGTTTTTGTTATCTGAGCTGGTGGCCAGAAGCCACATCTAGTGTCCCTTACTCAGATCTGCCTAAATGTCCCCCACGATCTTGCCCATGCTGGCAGGGCCTTTAGAAGGGCAGAGTATGAATTAATCAGCCAGCCCCACTTCTTCTTGCTTGATGCTTTCTGCCTGGCCCTGAGAATGAATATCCCAGAGGTAACTTAACCTTTTTCTTTTCGGGGTTGGGGGTTGGCCCTGTGGCTGAGGAGTGGGTCTGTACAGCCAAGAGGTGGGCTTATATACAGTGCAGGAAGTGCTTGAACAAGTGTTGTCATACATAAAGGTGATCTTTGATTGAAGCAAAGGAACACAATGTGATCTTTACTAACAAGGAGGCTGCTGGAGTGAGTCCAAATTTCTTCTGCCTGTGTCCTGTTTTGTTCTGGTTTTTGTAAAGTGAGGTCTATATAAGCAAACAGGAAGCAATTGATAATAACAGCTTACATTTATTCAACATTTTCTTAGTGTCAGATACCATGCCTAGCACTTCACACTCTAATGTCATCTTTTTTTTTTTTCTTAGAGTCCTGAGGGTTCGGTTCACTTACTGCTAATTTATTCTTTACAGGTAAGAGGAAGGAGCACCACAGGGTTCAATGACCCAGGGTAAGCGAGCAGGATGGCAGGCTCCCATCTGCCTGTGGGATCCAAGCTCCCTGGGTTGCCTGCAGGTCACAGTGCTCAGAAAAAAAGTGCCTGGACATGGCGTAACACCACAGGGAGACAGTTATTCTCTTTGCTTCTAATCCCAGATCTTTTCTTCTTACCCACCTAAAAAGATGTCTCCCCAAGCTTTCCATGACATTAGTGATCTCTCCTAAGAAGGCAGAGAGTTAGCTCCAGTCCAGAACCTTCAGTAGGAAGCACACTTAAAAAAAAAAAATGGCTCTCCTTTCTTATCCTTACCTTCTATTTATGGCAAGTGAGGTTGGCTTTCTTTTTTCTGGTTGGAACTTAAAGCTGTCTTTAGATCATATTGGAGCAAAAAAAAAAAAAAAAAAATCTATTCAAAGGGAAATCTTAGGTCTAGGTAGGATGCAGATGTGGCCAAGTTATAAAGGTGGTATGGGGATTTGTAATCCAGGGAAATTTCTCAAGGGAGCAATTTGAGAGTGAGGTAAAAGTGGGATGGCTCTGGAGAGAGCAATCCTGTTCCTTCACATAGAGGCGGAACACCAGCAAGTAGGTCTCACTGGCACAGTCTTTCTTCCCTTTGGGCTGTCCTCTGTGTGATTTAACAGTACCTGTTCCAGACACAAACTGATTCGTAACTTCACAGCCGTGTAGCTGCATTGGCATTGGAAATGGGAAGTGTTTGGCGCTGTTATCTTTAAAGCAAGAAGGAACAGTTTGTAGGCACAGGGCCTTAGACTTGGTGTCTTGGTGCTTGAGAAGCAATTAAGTTCTATTTATAAGGAGATTCCAACTATATCTAACTCATCAGTTTTTGTTCATTTTTCTGACCATGCTACAAAGCTGGGGGGGGGGGGGGAGACCTTGAAACATTTAAATTTCTTTGCACAATGGTATCAAAGTTTTCACCTGAGCAGTTATAGCTCACTAAATGGTAATTCTATTTCTTTTTTAAGGGACAGTGCAATTAGATTTTAGTGAGATTGAGACTTCAGTGTCTCTCGGTATATTTGTCAGGACAGAGTCAGAGGTAGTTTGCAAGTGCTTGCGGACAAACTGGGATGGTGAGACATTGAAACCAGCATGAGGAGATTGCCCTCATCACCACATAGACAAAACAGTCAGGAGCCGGGCTCGGCGCCGTAAGCGCAAGTGGCATGATATAATGAAGTTGTATTCCATTAGGCTTCTGTGTGCGGGGAGCAAATGTCATCACCCGAATGTGGCCGCATCTCTGTGATACATCCTCATCTGTTCCGTCAACTAGTTTTGCTCTGATCAATAAGCAGTTTTCTGTGGCCTTTCACTGCTGTCAGATGTCATGGAGTGATGTAAACGCACGTCAGAAACTAGAAACTTGACAGCTCACCCAGAGCGGGCAGAGACAGAGGAGGGAAATCGCTGCCACAGACACAGGTGACAGCTGACATCGCCTTGTGGTGACTGATTGGATACTGTAGCAGTGGGCATTTTTCCAGCATCAACACAAAGAATATGATCTTGTTTCATGTAAAAGACAAAGCAGATGTTTCGAAATAATTTAAGAAAAAAAATTGTTCTTTTAAGTTGTAACGCAGTGATTATGTGATTTATATAAAACATTCCAGAAATAATGAGGATTTGGCAAAAGGAAAATTAAAGCGGATGAAAGTATATTTCTAGCATCTTTTCTACCATCCATTGTTCAAATTATGATTAGAAGTATTTGCCAGTCACAAAGAGTTGTAACCCCAAAAAACCATTTACTCTAACAGTCTTCGTGCATGAGGGACAGTTAGTTGCTTTTCTGTCTGTGTAACGTTCTGCATTTCAAAATGTTAAATTTGAAAGTGCTTAGAAAGAAATGTGGTATCACCAAAGGACACATGTTCTAAGAGAATTCTAGTTATATTCCTATTACTGCAAAAACGTTCGGGACTGGGGCTATATAGCTCAGTGGCCAAAGTGCATCCTAGCATGCAGGAAGGCTAGACTTAGATCACCCAAGTACCACCTAAACCCAGGTATGGTGTCTTATGCATGGGATTCCAGAACTTAGGAGAGAAAGGCAGAAGGATAAGAAATCCAATGTCATCTTCTGCTACATAATAAATCTGAGGCCAGCGTGGGTTACACAAGGCTCTGTCTCAGACAAACAACAAACAAATGAACATGTACTCAAGATCTTCAGGGATCTGGGAACACAAAGAATAGTGAATCGAGGCTTCATTGGGGGGTTTGGGTGCAGGGCGGTAGCAGGAAAATTGTCTGACCAAAAGGGATCTGGATATATCACCTTCCAAGGAGCACAGGAAACTATCACAGACTCTTGGCAGAACAAAATAAAGACTGGAACCAGGAGTGTTCTCCATCTAAAGATGGGAGAGGCATCAGTCAAGGGGTAGCCATGATGGAGGCAGCCACTCTTGCTGTTCTCCCTGCTCCAAGTCTACAGAAAGAGAGCAACAGTGACACAAAGAACGAGAGTAAGGGACAGAGATCAAGACAGTGATGGACCCAGACAGGACTAGGACCTCAAATTTAAGTGATTAGAAGATTATCTCCCGACTAAGGAAAATATTTGAAGCAGAGCCTCTTAAGAATGAAGAGGATGAACATGTTAGTAAGAAACCTAAACTCCAGCTAGTCTTCCTGGAAGTCTGGCCAAGAAAAGACTGAGAGGCCCCAGCTCCAAAGCCACAGCAGCAGGAGGTGGAAGCGTGGCAGGTGATAATGCTCAAAGAAGGGGGAAAGGAAAGGATTTAGGAAGGTGCTAGAAGACCAGGAATGTAATGAATGCAGAGATAGGAGGGAGCAAGAGACCAGTGAAGATGAAAATGAGAAAGAATGGAGGCAGAAGGTTGGAAAGAGGAGAGAGAGAGAGAGAGAGAGAGAGAGAGAGAGAGAGAGAGACAG